>JAJHSJ010000015.1:35350113-35419519 GCA_021015155.1 Magnolia officinalis
TCGTCGACATTGGTTAGGCCACACGAAGTGCTTACACACTTCATGTCGATCGATACGATGTGCGCTCGTAATAGTCAAGCTCTTCCATAACCCGATTTGCCCGATGTATGCTTACCATGTTTGGACGCTACTGCTTGAACCTAAGGTACCAAACTCACCAGCGAAAACCCCGTTAACCTTAGTACCTCGATCCGCTAAGACTCATGAACCGGACATGGTGGTATGGGACACCATGGTTGAGTTGTCGGCCTACGCTGGGGTGACGAACCTCCCCGTAGTGACCAGTGAGCAACCCAGACTCATGAGCCGAATACGGTGGTATGGGACACTGTATTCGAGCTGTCAGCCTACACTGATTGGTGATGAGCCCTTTGTAGTGACCTCGAGCATACTCTGAGTCTACGTGGAGGCGACAACCCTTCCATAGCATCTAGAGTATAAACTAGGCCTGCATTGATTTGGTGACGAGCCCTTTGTAGCGACCTAGAACCGTAACATCGTATGAGATTTCCTAGGACTGGCGACCTTAGAATGGATCATTGTTTGAGAAATGACGTAAGGGAGGTACCTTAGTTTCCTAATCTTGCTGTATGAAAAAGACTAATAAAAAAACTTGTTAATCATGCTCATAACATCGCACTGCATGTGCCCCGGGTTGAAGAGCACAAAGGGAAGAAAGCATGCCTCGACCGTAAGATGGTGTCGCACGAGGGAGTGTAGGCGAGGGCATGCATCATTGTTCATATCATCCTTGCATTAATAAGAGTAATTAAGGATGTTTGATTTTACTGCTTTATCATTACTGCTTGACTGAATTGATAACATGTTAACCTTTGCTGTATAGTTCCACTGAGTTGATCACTCACTCTCACGTTACGGGACGGTGTTTTATACACGAACCAGACCCTGTCTTGATTTTAGATGACGACGTAACCCCAGAGGCGGAGCCTAATTACTATGACGATCAGGACGAGTTCTCTTATATGCAGTTCTCCAGCGGCTTCGCTTAGGCTATCCAGATCGACGGGGCTACTGGGATTATCAGTGTAGTTGAACTATTTTTTTTGACATTTTGATTTTGAACCTATTACATGTATATGATGACTCAGTGATGTATTCATACTCTGGAGACCGGTCGTAGATTTATGGCTCTGTAACGCCCTGAAAATTCGAGGGTCGAGTAGTAACTCAACTCTCGAGTTCCAGAACATCACTTATGCAACATAGATAATGATGATTAAATGTTGTCTGTGTTAGTACACTAAACATGAGTGAGATTAAGCCAAAACAACATATCATACTCCAGAGACAGTTAGATTGCAAGCGGAAGACTGTGATAGATATATAAAATATAAAAATAGTGGTGGGTCTCTAGAGTGTGATAATGTTACCAGGTTAAATAATTACAAGTACAGTTCTAAAATATACCAAATGTGAGGAAGTGTAATGTCTTCTATCCCAAGTACCATAGCCCCGTCAATACAATACCAGGTCTTCATAGACCTGTCAGAGATTACATGTAGGAGAACTCCTCAACATCATAGTAGTAGTCTGGCTCCGCTTCATAAGCATCGCCATCACCTGAAACTCAACAAATCTGGTTGGTGTATACAACACCGTCCCGTAACGTGGGAGTGAGTGATCAACTCAGTGGAACAATAAAGCATAGGTTAACATGTTATCAATTCACTCAAGCAATAATGATAAAGCAGTACAATCAAACAATTCTAACTACTCTTATTTAATGTAAGTATGAAATGACATGATGTATGCCCTTGCCAAACCACCCTCATACGACACAATCTTACGTTCGTGAATGCGTTCATCCCTCAGTGCTCCACATCTACCAGGCACATGCAGTGCGATGATGAGCATGATTACCGAGTAATTATTAGTTCATTTCTAACAACAGTATTGGAAAACTAAGGTACCTACCTTATATCATTCCCAAACATGATCCATTCTAGGGTCGTCAGTCCTAGTTAATCTCATACGATATTATGGTTTGAGAGGCATAGCGAAGGCATCACAAAGGGCTCGTCACCCATCAACACGGATACAGATCTCACCGTATGCAGCTCAATTGCTAGCCATCAGCTCGAATACAGGTCTCACCGTACTCGGCTCAACTCATGCTCTAGTTGCTGCGAAGGGCTCATTGTCAATCACAGACCTTAGAGTATACTCGAAGACACTACGGAGGGCTCGTCACCCGTCAGCACGAATATAGGTCTCACCGTGTTCGGCTCTCGCCGTAGGTGTCGACAGCTCGAATATAGTGTCCCATACCACCATAATCGGCTAACGAGTTTGGTTGCTCACTGGTCACTACGGGGAGGCACGTGGCCCCAGCGTAGGCCGACAGCTCGACCACAGTGTCCCATACCACCATGCCCGGCTCATGAGTCTTAGTGGATCGAGGTACCATGGTTAAAAGGGATTTCACTGGTAAGTTTGGTACCTTAGGTTCAAGCGGTAGCGTCCAAACATGGTGAACATACATAAGACAGATCGGGTTGCTTAACGAGCTCGGCTAGCTCGGACGCACAACAAGTTGAACGATATGAAGCGCATAAGCACTTCTTGTGGCCAACCACTATCGCCAACTGAAGTACGACTCGGGTTCGTCGAACACATCTCACGTGGCAAATGAATCTCAGCCACACATTCATTTTCGTTTCCGATTGCCTGGACTATAATCATAGCCATAAACACAATCAATTGCAGATAGATAAAGCAGTAATAGATCAAGATTCAAATCATACAATCAAAGTCTAGTATTATTCGTTTAGGGCTGTCAGGGCTGTTGCACGCACTCATTGCTCCACTCCCCCATCACCTATGACGGATCATACAACGTAAACATGAATTTAAACATATGCATTACATAGATAAAATCATACGATCAATTGAGCATGTTATGAAGTACAACATAAGCATTAGTTTGTACATATTCAATTCCTAATCACACAGATATCTAAAGAAATCATACACATAGTTAAAGAAGTTGAGAATCATATCTCAACACCCTTAAACATTACAATTTACTAACTACTACTCATTCAGACATTTCAACAAACACTTTAAATTACATACATCAACATACATGACATATGTTGATCACATAGGCATTAGGCCAAATCCTTTCACTAGGGATTTGCCCCAATCATAACACACGTACACCTACGATGGATAGTTATAGAAAGTAGGAATCCAAGTTTCATATTCATTTGAACATTTTCACAAACACTTGGGCTACACATTTCAACATATATAGCGTATAGTGGCCGTGGCGTGATTCAGGGCAAATCCTTTCGTCAAAGGGGTATCGCCAATACAACAATCATATATCCATGACAATTAGTCATGGCGAGCACGAATGAGAATTCTATACTCATTCAGCCATTTTCACAAACACTTAGAATACACTATTTCAACATACATAGTGTATATTAGCAAAACATGTATTAGGGCGAGCCCTTTTGCCAAACAATTATTTTATCCATATATAATATATTCATACAGCAAATAATCATGGCAAACACATTTCCAAAATTTATACATATACGGTACTTTCTACAAATACCTAGAGTATGTAAAATTTCATATTTTTCGTCTTTAATCGAAACGGAAAACGGACAACACTTTGTACATGTGCAATTGCATACAGATCATGAATCTATCATTATCTGACATTGAAAGTGTTGAAAACCGTAATCTATACACCTAAAGTCCTCACCTTTTGTCGTAGAATCGTAACGGAGTCGATAGAATTGCTAAGCCTCTGTATACTGTTGTTTGGTAACCTATAGATCGAAATAGGTTAGTTATTTCATAACCTACAACCTATACAATCCCAAAATAGATTAGGGTTAGGGTTTCTTACCTAGAAACGAAGTTGGAATCGCCGGGAAAGCGATAAGAACGGAGTGGTGCAGCTTGTGTAGTGGCAGGGAATAGTAGTTGGGAGGTTCTCCCACTTCTCTCACTCTTTCTCTCTCTTTTCTCTCTTCTCCCTCTAGGGTTTCTCTCAAATTCGTATGGCTGCAATGAGAGAGGGTTTAAGGTCCTTATATAGCCTAAAAACTCACCAAATTAGACTTCTGGACAAGGTTTACTTAGGTTATAACCAAAGCGGACCTTTTCTAGCTCAACGGAGGACTTCTGGCGGGCCTCCTTGAGCCAAAGGTCAGACTTAAGCTCACCGACACTGGATCTACGTACTATTAAGTTTTCGTTCCAGTAGGGTTCTCAGATCACGCGTGGCGGACCAGTTTCAGTTCAACGGTCAGCGGATCTCGATCGGAGATTCCGAGTACATGGATATGTGTATGAAATTTCTCCTGATCCGAGGGTATAATTTGGTCTGATTCTGACAGTCTGGTTGCTTAAAACTGATCTGCAAGCGACACGTGCCAGATTACTCTTCAAGATATTTATTTTGTAAAGAAAACAAATACACTCTCTCACTCCGGACTCAAGCGAACAGCTGTGGGACACTGTCTAGGTTCGATTTCCGAGATGGTTATCAAGCCCAGCAAGGCTGTCCTAATTCCTTAACTTCGTGTTAATCGGACTTCCGACGTGCGGTCCAGATCTGATACGGAGTTTCGAGATGCTCCCGAGAGAAGCCGGGTAATGAGATTGATCCTAAATTTTAGGGTAACCTAGCGTCAATGATTCTACAAGTTTTGGATCTTGCAGATCGTATTTAAAGTGATTGGTGCTAATTTCACAGGTACTCTAGTTTAACACTGGCTAATTCTCGCCTAATCTCTAAAGGATTTAGTCCTGAGTAATTTCTGTCTGAGGTGGTACCTGGGCCTTTGTAGTTTGTATATAAGGTGATCCAAGTTATACTACTTAGCTAGTTTAAGATAGTGTCTAGGGTAGTACTTAGAAAATTTATAGAACAAGGTGGTGAAGGGTGGGATTTGTGAAGGAAATGGGTTCAGAAGCGATTTTAGACTGTGGGATTTAGTTCTGACAAATTAATAAGGTGTTAAGAGCGACCCATTGCCTAAGGACGTCTAATCCCAGGTTGGCAAAAATCCAGGATGTTACAGGCTCATACATGTACATATATACATCTTTTAGTCTTCCACTGGCGTTGTTTAAACTGATCTGGAGTATGAATTACTGTTTTGGTATAATCCCACTCATGATTAATGCACTGACACAGAAAACATCTAATTATAAGCATATATGTTGCATAAGTGATGTTTTGGAACTCGGGAGTTGAGTTGCTACTCGATCCCCGATTTTCAGGGTGTTACAAGTTGGTATCAAAGCATGATTTGGATTAAACCGGACCTGGGTAATGGTCACACGCCGTACGCTGACGTAAAATTCAACTTAGGTGGGTGCGATGAAATGTAGAAATAGTCATAGGAGTCCCGGTTTCACCAATTGGCGAAGTTTACCGAAAACGATCGCCGAGATCGAGTCCGTACTCTCCCAAGATCACTTAAAGCGACCCCAGATCACTCCTAGACCGTCAAATGATGGGTCTATACCACAAATTACCCCATCCCAGCCTTAAAAAATCCCTATGTACAGCTGTACATCAGCAACATACCCGAAAGGCCCCGAAACGACTCGAATCGGAGTCGGGGGCCAAACCAAACAAATCCGGTGGGACCCAAGGTGGGTCCCACATAATTTTGGACCAAGGGGGACAGGAGGACCTCGCCCAAGGGGCGAGCCCTCGCCAGAACCTCCAGAGACCGGCGAGGCCTCGCCGCCAAACGGGCCGATCATGTCTTGGGGGTTGTATGGCCCACCTGTCCATGGGGTTTTGTTTGAACCCTCTCCTAGGTCGCCCCTCCTTCACAAACCACCCCTCCAAGCTTCCCTTTTCTCCAAAAACCCCATATCCCTCACTCAAATCGCCCCACCAAGAACTCTATCTTCTATTTTCATGCACCCTCTCCACTACCTGATGTAAACCCTTCTCCATTGCTGCCTAACATCTCCATCCTCTCTCATTTGAGCTCTTAAACCCACCATTTGAGTCTCATATTCGTGTAAACCCACTCACCCATATCATCTTTTCATTTTCCTTCTTTATCCCCTTTTATTTGAGCCTTTACATCCCCTATTTGAGGCTCAAATCCATGGAGACCCAAAGATCTCATCCCTTTCCTCCCTTTTCTTCACTTTTCCATGGCTCTATTTCAGCTCATTACAGCCGTTTTCTCAATTTCCACCATTCTTTCTCTCATGGGAAAGAGAAAGGGTGCCATGGATGAAGCCGGTCCTAGTCACCCCACTCGTTCAAGGAGACTGAGAGGCACCACCGCAAACATGGGCGTTGAACGCGAGGTGCGGACTAAGCGGGACCTCGATCCTCAGGCTCTTCTTCCAAGAGCTCTATTGGCGAAGTTGTCTGATGGAAGATATGCGAGCCGTAGGGTCCTTTTTGAAGCTCAGGTGGATGGCGTCTCTTTGGGGAGTATCTGTTATTGGAGCGCCTGGGTTAAGCCGGTTGGGGCCCGTGTTTGAGGAAAAATATCGTGCGAATGTGGGTACTGTCCGAGCTTTCTACGCCCACGTTCAAGAGCCTACATTGGAGCCCTTGCAGTTCAAGATTCCCGCGGGAAGAGGTCGGGAGGCCACAATTGACGCTGGCCTGATAGCTCGACTCATGGGAATATCTCTTGGCAAAGTTCACGCAAGCGAGAAGAATCTGAAGAGTGCACGTGAAAGGGATCGCCGCACACAGTTCCTTTGTGGTCGACTGGTTCAATGGCAGCCAAACAATAGCCTCCTGGCATCAAACATGACGGATGATTTCCGCCTACTCCACCATATCTGCACATTTAACGTGTACCCCAAGCGGGGCAATCGCAGTGAGTGCACGCGCCTGATGGTAGATTTTCTATGCCAAGCTGGGCAAGGAGAGAAGTTGTACGTGCCTACGTATGTTTTGCGACAGATAATTCTTACCGCACGCTCCAATAGAAAGACTGATTCGCTTCCCTTCAGCCGGCTTACATGCAAGATTGCACGCGAGTTCGGCTATAGTCTTGGTGCAGAACTCCCGGTGCCGCAATAGTTCATCGACGAAACTACTCTCAATCAGATGAAAATCGGGCCACAACAGCGGCAAGCCCGACTTGAGGAGAGTGAGGATGAGACGGCTAGTGAGGAGTATGAAAGCGAGGAAGAAAGCAGGGAAGAGATAGAGGAGGAATAGGAGGAAGAAGAGGAGGCCCAGGACACAGAGGAGAGCTCCCCTCCTACGGCACCGGAGCAGGATGCTAATCGGGCTGCTAAGAATGCCCGTTTAGCTCGACTTGAAGAGGGTCAGGCTGTCCTACGACAGGATCTTATGGATCTTCGAGGCCTCGTGAAGCATAAGTTTAAGAAGGTGACTCGCACCTTGAAGACTATCCTGTGCTGTCTGCTGGATAAGGGCGTCCCTCCTCCATCGCCAAACTCGGATGCGTAGTCATCCATGCTGTTGTCTTGCAATTTATTTTGGTTGCTGCTTTAGGTTATGTTTGTGTTCTTGTTGATGGGCCTAGTATGGTAGTAGTTAGTAGAATATTTTTTAGTGTTTGAAGCTTTGGTTGTATTAGCTCACATGCATCTTCTGTCATGATTCATGTAACTCTGTATTCCATGTATTATGACAAATTTTGGTGAATGAAATGCATGCAGTCCCTTTGACTATGAAGTATGTAGAATGCTTAAAGGATTGTGTATTGTTCTGCCACATCTTACACAAATTGCACCCTATGTTATATAGGGCATGCCACGGAAGGTCAAGCGGAGCACGACACGCCTCGCACTTATTGGTTTGATGGATCAGGCACCTCCCCAGAGTGATGGTTGTACCGACCCTGGTTTGGGCCCGGTTCTTGAGACTATACCTGAGTCTCAGCCTTCGATTGGTCCTGCAGTTGGACCGCCATCGTACACACCACCGGTTTATGAGCAGTACCGTGCGTCTTCTTTGACGCAGCATGTGCCTTAGTCAGCCCCACCTGCGGATAGGTTGGAGCAGTTGATGACGATGATGCACCAGCAGCTTTTAGCTACTATTGTAGGGGTCCTAGCTTAGGGTGGAAGTGCGATTCCACCTTCACCATCTATACGCCCTGATGAGACTGTAGGACCTTCTGCTCAGGATGAGGGTGTGCCTCCCCCTGCACCTGCTACATACCCTACGGGGAATCTGGGTACGAGTGGTCTCCTCGAACGATTCCAGCGCTTAAGGCCTCCTACCTTTACGGGTTCTGACAGACCCGAGGAGGCCGAATATTGGCTCGACAGCATCTCCAAGATGCTGAGGATGCTTTATTGTATAGAGCAGGAGTAGGTCGAGTTGGCCACCTTTATGTTTGAAAAGGAGGCTAGCTTATGGTGGGATAGTGTTCTGCGGACAGTTGCAGTTGGCTATATATGGACATGGGTAGCTTTTGAATTCTGCTTTCATGAGAAGTACTATCCCCAGACGTACCGGCACGAGAAGGAGAATGAGTTCTTGTACCTCAGATAGGGAGGCATGACAGTGACAGAGTACGAGCATCGGTTTACAGAGTTGGCACAGATGGGGGCCTACGATACCGTGGACGCCTATGTGTCCCAGACATTTATGACTTGAGACAGGAGATTCTCGAGACTGCCCACTGATCGAAGCTTGCGATGCATCCTGGTAGCACGAAGATGTATCAGGACATGAAGAGGTCGTATTGGTAGGACAATATGAAGGCTCATATAGCAGAATATGTCTCTCGTTGTCTCACGTGCTAGCAAGTCAAGGTAGAGCATCGCCGACCTCCTGGACTACTTCAGCCCCTGCCCATAGCTGAATGGAAATGAGATTTCATCTCAGGGCTACCGAAGATGAGGAAGGGACATGATTCCATTTGGGTGATTGTGGACCTGTTAACGAAATCGGCCCATTTCCTCCCTATCAGAGTTTCGAACTCAGCAGACGACTTGGCCAGATTGTACATCAAAGAAATAGTGCATTTGCATGGAATTCCTCTGGAGATCGTGTCTGACAGAGACACGCGATTCACATCCATCTTCTGGACTCGCATCCAGGAGGCGATGGGTGTGAAGCTAAAGTTTAGCACTGCGTTCCACCCATAGACTGACGGGCAGACGGAGCGGTTGAATCAGATTTTGGAGGATATGCTGCGGACCTGTGTTTTGGACTTCAAGGACAGTTGGGATGACTGTCTCCCGTATGTAGATTTCACCTACAATAATAGTTTTCAGGCGAGTATTGGCATGACTCCTTATGAGGCCTTGTATGGGCGCCCTTACCGAGCACCGCATTGCTGGGCAAAGGTTAGCGAGCACAGCTTGATTGGCCCAAAGTTAGTACAGGCGACTTCAGAGAAGATCGACATTATCAGGCGTCGACTTCTGACGGCCCAGAGTAGACAGAAGAGTTATGCCGATACGAGGCGGCGACCGCTTGAGTTTGGGGTTGGAGACCATGTATTCCTCCGAGTTTTCCCTATGAAGGGAGTCTTACGTTTTGGCAAGAAAGGGAAGCTTACGCCGTGGTTCATTGGCCCATTCCAAATATTAGGCCGAGTGGGTGTGGTGGCATACCGTCTTGCTTTGCCCACACCACTTGTTGGTGTATACAACATATTTCATGTATCTATGTTGAAGAAATACATTCATGATCGTTCCCACATTATCAGATGGGAGCAGGTGCAGTTGAGCGAGGATGTTACATATGTACTGCGTCCGACGCGTATCCTAGACAGGAAGGAACAGGTGTTGCGTAGCAAGGTCATCCCACTTGTGAAAGTATTATGGACGCATCACACTGAAGAACAGGCTATGTGGGAGACAGAAGCCGAGGTCTGTAAGAACTACCCTCAGATTCTCGAGGAGTACGAAATGGTACTAATTTCGAAGATGAAAGTTTTCTTTAAGGGGGTAGATTGTAACGTCTCAGAAAATTCTGTACAAAGACCCGAGTACCACCTCAGGCAGAAATCACTCAGGACCGAATCCTTTAGGAATTAGACAAAATTAACTAAGTGTTAAACTAGATTAGCTGCGAAATCAGCTTGATCCACTTTAAGTACGATCTACAAGACCCAAAACTTGTAGAATCAGTGACGCTAGGTTACCTGAAATCTAAGATCAATCTCATTACCCAGTTGCTCTCGGGAGCACATTGAAACTCCGTATAGGATCTGGACCGCACGTCGAAAGTCCGATTACTACGAAATTATATAATTAAGACCGTCTTGCTGGGCTTGACAACCATCTCGGAAATCAAATCCAGATAGTGTCCCGGGGCTATTTGCTTGAGCCTGGAGTGAAGAGTGTGAGAAAAAATGGTTTCCTTTAGAAATTAAATCTAATTTAAGTAATCTAAGACTTGTCGCTTGTGTGCCAGATATAAGCAATCAGACTGTCAGAATCTGACCCAAATACACCCTCAGATTAAGAGAAATTTCCCATACATGGCAGTGTACTGTGGCCCTGATCGAGTTTCGGTGACCGTTGAACGGAAATTGGTCCGTCGCGGTCAATCTGTAAATCTGATCAGATTGAAAACTTAACTTGACCTAGATCCATGGTCAGGGAGCTTAAGTCCGACCTTAGGCTCAAGGGGGGCTCCGGAAGTGCTCCGTTGAGCTGAAACAGATGTCCTTTGGTTATAACCTAAGTATACCTTGGCCCTAGGGCCATTGTCATTAGTTTTAGGCCTATATAAGGACCTTCCCTCTCTCATTCACTCCATACAAATTTGAGAAAACCCTAGGAGAGAGAAGAGAGTAAAGAGAGGGAAGGTGTGAGAGAAGTGGGAGAAGATTCCTAGTACACTATCTTGCTATTCTACGTATCTATTCATCATTACTTAATCGCTATTCCGGCGATTCTGACTTCGTTCCTAGGTAAGAAAACCTAACCCTAATCTGTTCTAGGATTTTCAATTGTCGCTAGTATCGAAATAGCTGACTCAACTCGTGCTATAGGTTGTCATTCCATCGTTGACGAAGACTTGGAGTCTCTGTTGAATTCGTTACGCTTCTATGGCGTAAGGTGCAGACTATAGACGTATAGGTTATGGTTTCCAAGGCTTTCAATGTCGGATAATGATAGATTCCTGATGTGGATGCTATTTCACATGCATAAAGTGATGTCCGTTTCATTTTTTAGTTATACGTTAACTACGTTGAATATACTGTATTCCTTGTATTTGTAGAAAATACCGTATACGTACAAAATATGAAAATGTGTTTGCCATGATTAACTACTGTGTGTATATGCTAGATATATGTGTAACAACTCCTCGGCGAAAGGATTCACCCTAATACATGTTTTGGGCAATATACGTTATGTATGTTAAATAAGTTTAGTCTAAGTGTTTGTGAAAATGCTTGTATGAGTAAGTACTTAGGAGATAATACTTTAGGTGGGTGTTGAGATAGAATTCTCAACTACCTTAGAGATGTGTATGATTTCCTTCATGCAAGTTGTTTAGTTTAATCGCTTACTTATGAAATGTATGTGTTTGGATTTCCTGTTTACATTGTGTTTTATAACATGCTTGTTAATGTGTTTGAATTACTTGGTTCATTCTGCTCTGACAACTCCACATGCTTATTGGTTAAGGATTGAATGTGTTTGGGACTACAGTATAGTCTAGGCAATCGGTAACAGGGCTTGAGTTCATGGTTGAGATTCATTCGCCACGTAGGACGTATTTGACGAACCCGAGTCGTGCGTTGGTCGTTAGCAGTAGTTAGGCCACACGAAGTGCTTACGCACTTCATGTCGATCGATACGATGTGTGTTCATAATAGTCGAGCTTGTCCAGTAACCCGATTTGCGCGATGTATGTTCACCATGTTTGGACGCTACTGCTTGAACCTAAGGTACCAAACTCACCAGCGAAACCCCGTTAACCTTGGTACCTTGTTCCGCTAAGACTCATGAGCCAGTCATGGTGGTATGGGACACCTTGGTCGAGTTGTCGGCCTACACTGGGGCGACGATCCTCCCCGTAGTGACCAATGAGCAACCCAGGCTCATGAGCCGAATACGGTGGTATGGGACACTGTATTCGAGCTGTCGGCCTACACTGTTTGGTGAAGAACCCTTTGTAGTGACCTCGATCATACTTTGAGTCTACGTGGAGGCGACAACCCTTCCGTAACATCTAGAGTATAAACTAGGCCTACACTGATTTGGTGATGAGCCCTTTAAACTAGGCCTACACTGTCTTGATTTCAGATGACGACGTGACCCCAGCGGTGGAGCCTGATTACTATGACGATTCGGACGAGTTCTCTTATATGTAGTTCTCCGGCGGCTTCGCTTAGGCTATCCAAATCGACGGGGCTACAGGGATTATCAGTGTAGTTGAACTATTTTTTTTGACATTTTGATTTTGAACATATTACATACATATGGTGACTCAGTGATGTACTCATACTCTGGAGACCGGTCATAGATTTATGGCTCATACATGTACATATATACATCATTTAGTCTTCCGCTGGCGTTATATTAACTGATCTGGAGTATGAATTACTGTTTTGGTATAATCCTACTCATGATTAATGCACTGACACAGACAACATTTAATCATAAGCATATATGTTGCATAAGTGATGTTTTAAAACTCGGGAGTTGAGTTGCTACTCGACCCCTGATTTTCAGGGCGTTACACGTATCCTAGACCGTACCATTCCTTAAACATCCGCAATCCTCCTCGTCGAATTCCTGCAAACCGTGACCTGTAGTTAGCATTTGCATGCAACCCCGAGTTGCATCCCATATATCTGAGTTAACTTGACCTAAGACTTGTACCCTAGCGACTGCGCCATCGCCGCAGTTCCAACGCCGCGTCTTGCACACCTATGCGATACCCAGGCTAGGAGATGTGGGCCTGCGTTTATCGAAGAAAAGCCTGGGCATTTGCAATCCCGAGAGAATTTGGACAACCCATCCCATCAATCAATTAAGTCAAGTCAGGTACACATCACATCTATAGCCCATACTTTCTTTCTTCCCAAGACAAGCACCCTACCCTAAGTTAACTCTCAAGTCAAGTATATCGATCACTCACACCCATCACCTCTCTTACAACCTCTCTCTCTCTCTCTCTCTATTCTCCACCCATTCTCCCAAGCAACTAAGAGAGGTGGATGTCCAAGCATTCCCAAGGAGAGGGAGAGCTTTGTGTGTGGCCCACTTCCTACCCCCAGATCCCTTATCTTAGCCCTTCAACCTCCATCAAACAGAGAGCCAAGGAGTTTGGCATTCCATCAGACCAAGAAGATCCAACGGTGGGTGTTTTATAGGCGTAGACTTTGTTTATTTTATGATGAGCCAAGTGGGGCGTACCAATTGATGGTATGAATCTCACTTTGGACCCTAAGTGTGGCCTATGGCCACCATGATTTATATATTCATCCCATGATGGGGCCATTTTCCATGGACCCCATCGTGATGTTTATTTTCCTAAGTATGAAAATGTCATCTAGACCTTGCATTTCGGTGAAGAAGGGATCTCCACCGTTGATTTTGATTTGTGGGCCCACATGTAATGAGACCCACTTATGTATGTTGTAGTGCATGGAAGAGAGGGGCCCATAGTGGCGAGGTCCCTCCATCATGTCTCTCTCTCTCTCTCTCTCTCTCTCCCCCCTCTCTCTCTCATCTTTTTTTGTTGATGGCCCACCATTGATGTATATGTGAGATCCACGCTGTCCACAAGTGGGACAGCTTTGCTGCCACCGTCCAGGGCCACCTTGCTGCCCATTTTTGGGCAAGCTTGGATGGTGGGGAAAGCACCAATATCAGCTTGATCCGTGGACCCCACCGTGCATGTACCCCCCATCTGTTTAGCCAGTAGGGCCTACTGACTGTTGGATTGGCCATCCAAACAGGCCCACCTGCTTGTTCGTTTTAGATAGGCCCTGATGAAGGGAAATTACAAATATCAACTAGGTTGGCTGTAATGCCCTGAAAATCGGGGGTCGGGTAGCAGCTCAACACCCGAGTTCCAAAACATCACTTATTCAACATAAATGATTATGATTGAATGTTGTTTGTGTTAGTGCATTAATCATGAGTAGGATTATACCAAAACAGTAATTCATACTCTAGATCAAGTTATAAAACACAAGCGGAAGACTGAAAGTGTACATAAATGTATATAAAGCCAGAAACTGTTACAATCGGTCTCTAGAGTATGAACACCTTACTGAGTCATCATATAGAAGTATTAGTTTCAAAATCAAAATGCCAAAAAAAGTGGTACAATTATAATAGTAAACCCTGTAGCCCCGTCATCTGAATGGCCTAAGCGAAGCCTCCAGAGAACTGCATGTAGGAGAACTCGTCCTGATCATCGTAGTAATCAGGCACAGCCTCCTGCGTCTCGTCAACACCTGCATCTAAGATAGGGTCTAGTTGGTGTGTACAACACCATCCCGTAACGTGGGAGTGAGTAGCTAACTCAGTGGAACGATAAGGCAGATGTTAACATGTTATCAATTCAGTTAAGTAGTAATGATAAAGCAGTACAATCAAACACTTTTAAATACTCTTATAAATACAAGTATGGAATGCAGTCATGATACATGCCCTCGCCTACACTCCCTCATGCAACACCATCTTACGTCCGCGGCATGCTTTCATCCCTCAGTGCTCTTCAACCCGGGGCACATGCAGTGCTATGTTATGAGAGTGATTACCGAGTTGTTATTAGTCCTTTTCATATAGCAGTGTTGGGAAACTAAGGTACCTCCCTTATATCATTCCCAAACAATGATCCATTCTAGGGTCGTCAGTTCTAGATAATCTCATACGATGGTGCGGTTCTAGGTCGCTGCAAAGGGCTGTCAGGGCTGTTACATGCACTCGTTACACCACTCCCCCGTCACCCTACATGGCTAATCATCAAATCAGTATAGACCTAATTGTACTCTCGTTGCTACGAAAAGGTCGCCGCCTCTACGTAGGCTCATAGTACGCTCGAGGTCACTACAAAGGGCTGCTAGGGCTGTTACACGAAATCGTTGCACCACTCCCCCATCACCAAATCAGTGTAGGCCGACAGCTCAAATACAGTGTCTCATACCACCATATTCGGCTCACGAGTCTGGGTTGCTCGGTCACTACGGGGAGGCACATCCCCCCAGCGTAGGCCGACAGCTCGACCACGGTGTCCCATACCACCATGCCCAGCTCATGAGTCTTAGCGGATCAAGGTACCAAGGTTAAGCGGGATTCACTGGTGAGTTGGGTACCGTAGGTTCAAACAGAGACATCCATACATGGTGAACATACATCGGCAGATCAAGTTACTTGACGAGCTCGACTAGCACGAGCGCACGTTGAGTTGAGCGACATGAAGTGCGCAAACACTCCGTGTGGCCTAACCACTGTCGACAACTTTAGTACGACTCGGGTTCGTCAAACCCAACTTAGGTGGCGAATAAATCTCAGCCACGAACTCAAGCCTGTTACCGATTGCCTGGACTATATCATAGCCCCACTTTCACTTCATTCCAACAGGTAATCATAAGAGACAGTCAAAACAGTAATGAACAAATAATTCAATTCTTATAAGCATGTGAGCATGTTGAGAAATGTAACACAAACATGATTTGCACACACATTCATTACACGAATAAAACAGACATCATAATTTATCGTACATGGAAGAAATCATATACATAATTAAGGTAAACAAGATTCATATCTCAGCCCTCATACAAGACTACTATTAGTAATACTTAGCACATTCAGACATTTCTACAAACACTTAGACTACATACATCATCATACATGATGTATGTGGTTTACACATATATGAGGTCAACTCCTTTCACTAGGGAGTTGCCCCCTAAACCACATGCATATACCCACGACGGATGATCATGGCGTGCACAAATCCGGGTTCCATATTCATTTAAGCATTTCCACAAACACTTGGGTTACACACTTTATCACATATAGTGTGTATTTGCCGTGACGTGATTTTAGGGCAAGTCCTTTCGCTAAGGAGTTGTCGCACATGTATTAAGTATATATTCACGACAAATAAACATGTTAAGCACAAATCCAAATTCTAAACGTATTCAAATATTTCAACACATACATAGAATACACTACATTACACATAGATCATATATAACTGAAACATGAAACGGATGACGCATTTTGCATGTGAAATAGCACCCATAACAAGAATAAATCATTAACCGACATTTAAAGCCTTGAAAACCATAACCTATACGTCTAAAGTCCGCACCTTACGCTATAGAAGCGTAACGAAGTTTATAGAATCTCTAAGTCTTCGTCTACGGCGGCACACAACCTATAGCTTGAATTAAGTCAGCTATCTTGCTACTTGTAACAGTTGAAACCCTAGAACAAATTAGGGTTAGGGTTTTCTTACCTAAGAACGAAGACAGAATCGCCGGAATAACGATTAGACGGTGGTGGCTAAGCACGTATGGTAGCAAGTGAAAAGGCCTAGTTATATGTCCTAGAGGTGGGGTGAATAGGACAATGCCAAATAAAACTTATAACAATGGAATTAAAAAGAATATGATAGCCAAATTAAATCACAATGCAGGAAAGTGAAACAACCTCAAAATTTAGATCTTGAGAGGTTGATACAAATGTTGTTCTAAGGACAACCTTTCACCAAAAACCAGAGTTTATGGTAGGACAACCTTATTTCTAGAAAGATCTTTGTATCAAATCTCAAACCAAAGAGGAATAAAGAAATAAATACAAACTGAATTGAAATAAATTGTAATCACAAATGTATTGTTCTAGGGACAGCCATACACCATAAAAATGGCAGGGCAACCTTGCTGGAACAACTTTTAAAAGAAATTGAATATCAAGCTGATAAAGGAATAGCAGAAAATAAATTCTAAACTATTACAAAATTCTCACAATGCTTGAATTAGATGATTACAACATTCACCACCATACATACATCCCACAAAAGAATAATTAAAGATTAGAAGTATAAATCATTCAACCACAACACAAGGGATTATAGTGGTTCGCCTGTGTGTTCACCAACTGTTAAACAACAGCCACACAAAATGCTACTCCACTCCTAATATCCTCACACAGGGGATATTAGCATTCACTAACAAAATAGGTTTTCCCAGGTTCACCAAAAACCTTTACAATTGTGTCTTTGTCTGTGGGCTTACAAAATTAAAAAAACCCCACTTTGAGTTTTCCTGGCTCTCCTCAGATAACCAATACAACAAGATTTTTCTAGCAAATCTTGAAAGAAACCAAAACAGAAAGGAATTTACAATTAAATGTAAAATACCTGATTATCTCCTTCATTGTAGCAGCCCGGTAGAACCAAGTTAGAGCAGATGATTGAATGTCCAAGTTCAATGTCCAGTACTCAATTACAATGGTTCTAATTCTAATAGATTTTAAATTAAACCAAGTAGGGCTTGCCTTAATTGATTTTGATTCCAAAGAAAGGAAATAACAATTCCTCTTATCAAATTAGATTGGAATAGCAGAAACAAAATCAATTAAATAAAGCTAAGGAAAGAGAATATTAAATAAGCACACTTAGCTTAGATGGAGCACAGAATTATCTCTCAGAAGTTCGACGAAGATTGGCTTGAATGGATTAATTAATTCGATGATTTCTTCTGAGATTCGTGCTCTATTTATAGGTGAGCAGATCACGTGTTCGACTAGTCTAGAGAGCTCTTCGACTAGTCGAAGCAATAACAGATATTTGAAAAATCAGGCGCGATAAGCTTTGACCGTTCTACGACTGGTCGAAGGACTCCTTCGACTGGTCGTAGGTCACCTTCGACTGGTCGAATGTCTCCTTCGACTGGTCGAAGAACTTAAAATCATCGCTGGACTTTGAGTCGAAGACTTTCGACTGGTCGAAGATGCAATCGACACTGTTCCTTCGACTGGTCGAACAGATTCCTGGACTAGTCGAAGCCTAACAGAAATTATCCAATTTTTGTAACAAACTTACGACTGATCGAGGAATTTCTTAGACTGGTCGAAGCAACTCTAGGACTAGTCGAAGAAGGCCTAGGACTAGTCGAAGAACAGACCAAACTTATGTAAAATAAACAATCGATTTATGTATCCAAAGTGACCTACTTCTAAGGTCAACCTAAGGTCAGTCAAACCTTAACCATGAAGTAAGGACATTGAAACATTAGGAACTAGTGACCTTGAAGTATGAGCCTTGAAGTCTTGATGTAGTTCAATCTTGAAATCTTGATGTAGCTCAATCTTGAAAGTGTCTTGAGTTCTTTATGAACTGCCTTGTACTCTTCTTGAAGTCTTGCAGCTTGAGTCATGTCTTGTGAGTAGTTCTTGCATTCAAGTTTGATCTTTGTACTCGTGAGCTTAGCTTGTTCATGAATGTTGATCTTTGAGAGAGCTTCACTTATGCAAGATATAAACAGTGATTTTGGCACCACAAATTTGACAACAAACAGGGATATAAAATATAGCACTTACAATCTCCCCCTTTGTCAAATTAGTGACAAAACATATAACCAAGATAAACATAAAATAAAACAACTGGTTAAAAAGATATGAACCAGTTCATATCTGTTTCGACAAGAAAACAAAAGTATTTGATTTGGGGATTATCTTATTCAAACATAACAATGAAATAGCTACAGAAACAATCATCACATTTTATTGATTCTGAATTTATTTACATCCTCAGGTATCCCTTGATTCTAAAACATTTTACAAAGAATTCATTGCAAGCTACAATTATAATGGTTGAATATGAATTTTGACAGCATAACAGCGCTGATTTCAATCATCTCCTATGACTTAGGAGGAATAGACAAGTCAACTAATTAATCTTCAAGAGAATAGAGATTTCGGCAGCATTTCAGTGCTATTCTGGTCATCTCCTGAAACTGAGGAGGAATACGCCTTTTCGTCGATGATTCTTCCCTTCCTCCTGAATAAGAAAACTTAAAGATTTGAAGACTCTAGCCATTCCAGCACATATCAGCCCATTGCTGTTATAGACTTATCTATCAGTCGGTTTGCGCGAGTCCGCGCAAACTACATGCTTTGCGCGGGTCCGCGCAAACCACAGGAGCCCAATGCTCCTTTGCGCGAGTCTGCGCAAACTATAGGAGCCCAATGCTCCTTTGTGCGAGTCCGCGCAAACTATATGAGCCCAATGCTCATTTGCACCTTCTGTCTTCTGTCTTCTTCTTCGTCTTTCTTCCACTCTGAAAATCTTCCAACCCCTTTTTGAGAGAAAGAACGGGGTATTTATAGATATCTTCACTGGTGTAAATCCCTATTCTGGTCGATGTGGGACAAAATATCATCCAGCCATTTTTATATCTCTGCAAAACACTTTGCGCGGACCAGCGCAATCGATATTCTTTGCGCGGTCTCGCGCAATCCATCATCCTCGCGCAACCTGTCTTCACTGATCAACCCGCGCAACCCATTTACTTTGTGCGATCCAGCGCAATCTATTCTCTTTGTGCGAACCCGCGCAAAGTCATCTTCAAATTGATTTCTTTGATCTTTAAACTGATTTTCTTGATCTTTCCTTTCTTCAGTTCTTTGCTTATTTTATGCCTCAACAGATGCCCCCTTGATCCGTTCTTTATTTTTTTAGAAATCAAAGAAAAGGATCAAAACCATTCATTTTCTAGGGTTTGCGCGACCCCGCGCAAAGCTCGGTCGTGTACCGTGCTCGGCCATGAATCTTATAAATAGTCCAACAACTTAGTCATTTGCACGAACCCTTTTTGCTCTGGCAATTTTCTGCTCTGGCGATTTTCTCCCGCGCAAACCTTTTACTTTGCGTGAACCCGCGCAAACCATTTCACTTTGCGCGGAGTCTTTTGAACTTGGGGATTTTCCGCGCAAACCTTTGACTTTGCGCGGACTCGCGCAAAGTACTTCGTACTTAACCAATTTTCTTTTTGAACTGTCTCCAACCACTTAGCCATTTTCTTCTTTCTTCCTTTCTTATTCCGACCTTTATCTTCCTTTCTTTGACTTATTTTCATGGCTCGTATAAAACAAACAGCTCGCCCTCCTTCCGACCAACCTTCTTCCGATCAACCTCCTGCCAAACGAACAAAGACCACCTCTAGGACTCCTTATTTTAAAGAACCTGTTCTTCCAACCTTTGACTTTTCTGACCGTATCAAATCTCTTCCATCCCCCATCCATAGATCCATATCTTTAGGAGATATCAAATGTCCTCCAAAGCATGGTAGAGAATACGATTGGGATGAGTGGTTAAAGACCACGGCTCACATTCGTACTGATAGTGAAAGACCCCCTCTTCGTGAAGACACTCCTCCGGCTTCTCGTTCGAAGAAAACTCGCCGCAATAAGGCGAAAGAATTTGCAGAGAAGATCGAAGACCACAAGAAGAAGAGGCTTCAGAATTCATGGGATTCAGTACGGGTTGTTGAAGGTGTTATGAAATTTGACAACCCTCATTCAGAAGGCATGATAATAATTCCCATCAATGTCTATCGCCATCAATCCATGCTTGACTGTGAACCCAAGGATTGTGTTCATGGCGAAAGGTTGATGTATACTGAATCATGGGCCACCAGAGAACCCAGGATTCTTGAAGGAATCATTCAAACATAGAAGCCGCGTCAAAGGATAGGAGAAATTCATCCCATGATTTTCTTAGCTCCTTTCCATAGCCCTCACGACCTCTTTCCTTCACATTTTTATGAAACAGTCCGGCAACGTTTCCGAGATCGGGAACCACTCTGGGGACAAGCAGAATTTCGCATCAGAGGCCTGTTAACTGCTCGACGCTATTACTCTGATTGGGCGGAAGCTATTTTATTGAAGCATACGAGCACACTTGCAAAAATCGGTCTTTATGATGCTATAGAAGTGACTTCTAAATACTTCTGTAGGGAACCTACTGTACTGAAAGGTTTCCTTGAGTACTGGTCGCCCACAACCAACTCTTTCCACTTGCCCTATGGTGAAATGAGCATAACACTTTGGGATCTTCACCGCATAGCCGGTCTCCCTATAACAGGTAAATTCTACGATGAATTTATTCCGACCAATAGGGAACTGGCCTTTATATCCTCTCCTGATCGCAAACCTTCGATCTCCGAAACTACTATTGAACTGTTCAAGGAGTTGAGTAAATTTCCCAGTTTTCACAAGATCCCCCCTTTGCAGTGGCTAGCACATTTTTCCAGAGGCCTCAGGTATTTATTAATTTGATAATCAACTTTCTCCTTATATTGGCAATTTCTCCATATTCACCCTCTCTTTTTATTTTTTTTCTTTGAAGATTTCGTGACTGTCAATCCAAGGAACTGACAAAGCTTCGAGGCATAATAAAGGGAAGGCCGGAATATAGCTCCTTCGGAGAACTTGCAGCTTTCTTAGCCTATTGGCTGAGTTTGGTCGTATTGCCTAGTTCTAAATGGGCAGATGCTGTTCGTCCTACTGTCTTCACTGTAGCTGGCGCTTTGGCGGAAGGCCATAAATACTCCATTGCTCCTCCAGTATTATGCTCTATTTATAGGGCCCTTGGAGAGGTAGCTACCCATGTGAAAGATCCTATTCTTGGAGCCTCGTCTGCACATACTTCTTGGCATTACATCACAGGATGGCTAGGGGTCTATTTTCCTTGGACTTTTGAAGCTCCAGAGCAAGCATACACTCATCCTTCTCACCTTCCACTCTGGTTCTTTCAGCAAAGAGCAATGGCAAAAAGAGCGTATGAGTGGGTTGCCAATAAAATTCGAGATGATGATCAGATAAACTTCTTTTAGTTTCGCCTTTATCGCCATACTGAAGATACAGATATGTGGACCAAGAAACACTTACTGCAGCAGAGAGAGCTTTCTTTTTTTCTATTCGCTCATGCAGTTTACCCCTTCGGGAAGGAACAGATTTTTGGAGAGAACCTTACTACCCAGTCATTTTGCTCGTCAATTTGGTTATGATCAAACTGTGCCTCAAGACTGCGGGTTGGTTACTAGAAAAATGCGTTGTTATGGAACTGGTCCTCTTAACTGGGCCATGATATGGAAACAACTATTGAATGGCTGTGTTGGATCTCTTTTCGTAATTCCAGGCTGTAATCGCATTGTCCGTACATCATATAGCTGGATGCGATGGTGGGATCACCAATCATATTTGGTCACTAAATGCTTGCCAGTGGATTCTTCTATCTTTCTTCATCCGCCCAGGCTGAAGGGCAGAAATTTAGAGAGCGGAATAGGCTATGTTCCAGAAAAGAGCCATGCTTCCCATCCGGGGGAAATTTGTAGGAAGATATCATTGGAAGACCCCATCCGTGAAATCAAGCCTATTAACACCTTGGATGGCTGGTTTGCTCACGGAGTTCTGAGAGAATTTGAAAAATCTCGTCGGAATTTTTCAAACCAAGCTGCAGACGATGCTGATACATCTTCTCCAATTCTTGTAGAGACTGCAGCGGTTCAAGAAGGACCAGCTATTGGTACTTCCATATCTCCTCCACAACCCCTTGGTCCTAGTCCATCTTCTCCAATGACTAGATCAAAAACGCGTTTGCAAACATTATCCCCTGTTCTTCCAGAAAGGACCCGCCAAGCATCCGCTTCTCCTACAGTCCAAGAGCCTGTACCGGAGAGCAGTCAACCCGTTTCTTACAAAGGGAAGCAGGTTGTCATTGAAGAAGCTGATGAAGAAATTTTGGAAGATGAGAGTTCAGCTTCATCGTCAGATACTGCTGAATCTTCACAATATGAAGACAGCGAGGATAGCGACGGCTGTGAAGATAAAGATAATGACTTTGAAGAAGGCGAAGTTGACATTGATGGAGATGAAGAAACAGCTGCGAAAGAGGTCGAGATGGAATCTTCCCCTGCAACCGTTAAGACTCTTCTCGGTGTGAATAATCCTGCTAAATCTCCTGCAACTGAAGAAAATGAGGAAGAACCTTTAGATTATGGCGAATATGGGTATTCACCAGGTAAAGGAGATTTAATTTCCACATGCATATCTATCTATATTTTAATAATTTATTATTTTATTCTTATGTCTCCCTTTCATTGTGTCTCCTTTTTTTAGGTGCTCAAGTTGCAGAAATAGGTGCTGTCTCTTCAGCGAGTCCTCTTGTGGTATCTTCACCAAGAGCACCTATAGTTCCATTGGTAGTACCAAGAGTAGTGGCTCGTGAAATCATATTTCCCACAGAGACTACAGACTTGCCAACTCCGACTACCAGAGATTCAAGCACAGAAGCTAGAGCACCATCTTTTGCTGATATGGTGGAACTTGGTCTTTCCATGACTCAGAGAGCTTCTGCCTCTGTAGGTCATATCCAGGTGACAGGTACATATTTATGCACTGATTATCTTCATTCACGACTACATATTTCATAATAATATTTTGAATATCTTTCTTCTTTTACTATAGGAACTCATCCTTGCAGTGGTGCGGCCAGCTCTGATTCTGTGGCCACTACTTCTGAATTGTCATCTTTTGCAAAAATCCCTGTTCATAAAATGCTTATGGTGAAACATTCTTTGCTAGCAATAATCCATATCTTCAGAAATCCCGATCAATGGTTGGATTTGGATGTTGCTATAGAGATTTTGGAAAGCTCCGCCAAGATGGCTAGACTCAACATATCTCCTTTGCGTGATTCACTCCTCAAGTTTCGCGATTCAGTAATTTCTCTGGCTTCGGTAGAGAACGTTACAATTGCCCCTGAGATTTTAGAGTACAAGAAGCAGCTGGCTTCATCTCAAGAACAAGCCTCTCTGACAGCTTCATCAATTTCTAGACTTGAACAAGAGCATATGATTCTTCAAGATCAATTAAAGATTCATATGGATGAAAATAAGACTATCCAAGATCGTATTGCAGCCCTGAAGGAAGAAATTTCTCAACTGGAGAGAAGGAATCATGAAAAAGCCTTGATCATTCAAGATGTTGAAGAAAAGATACATGCAAATGTTAAATCTATTAATATTGAAAAATCCGCGCAACTTCGAAGTAAAGGAATGATTGCTTCTCTGGAGAATAAACTTGCTGGTGTCCCTGATCAAGTGAAACTATTCTTGAAGAAAAATCTAAACATGATATAGCCCAAGCACAGTTGAAAGAAGATTTGCGCAGATATTCGGAAGCAGTGGGAATTACAGAAGATCTTTAAAACATGTAATTTTGAACATGTGATTTTTGTTTTCATGTTTTTTGGACATGTTTTTTTTTTTTTTTTTTGAAAGCATTTTGAGATGTTTATAATAGCATTTTCTCATTGTATGTTGATGATATTTATACTAACATTATCAAATTATATTCGTACTTTATATAATAATTTCATTATATCCTTTAAAATTTCTAAACCAATGTTGATGATATTTTCTCATTGTATGTTGATGATATTTATACTAACATTATGCTTTGTTAGTGCGGGATTCTCTATATGAGTATTTAAATTGGCGGTACTAAGTTTCAATTTAATTAGCCACACACAGTTTAAGCTCATGAGTAGTGGAGCATTTATGGGTCTTATGTGATGGCCGCTGTAACTCTCTAGAGTTCGCTTTTGGGCTTTTCACTGCCTTGAGCTCACAGCCAAGGTCCATCAGAGGGGCCCATTGACGCTACCGGGCGGTGAACTGTTGGTTTTACGCACAGGGTTGGCCACGGTAACTCTCTAGAGTTCGCAGGGCTCGCAAGGCTACCTTTGGGCACCAAATCTAGGGTCGCCAGTCCATCAATGAGTAGGTTTAAGCCCTTCCTCACGAGTTACTACTGAAATCAAACCCTAGATCTGGAGGGTCTTACGCACGGTTGGCATAAAGCTCGCACTGCGGCCCCTGTTTTCTTCGTCTGCAAGGTCGAGCCCATTCACAGGAGGGCATTTTCATCCGTTCCCTGTGGCGCTGCCGGAAGCTATACAGACGGCATGGGAGTTACGGTGACTAGTCTTTGCGGATTTATGGCCTTTTAGGCTTTGAATCCTTGACTTCGTCAGCTGCCCGCATGGGTGCGCACGATGGTCTTCGCGGGCTTTTTAGGGCCACTGATTCCTCGCCGCTGCCCGAATGGCGATCTTCATAGGTCTTATGTATAGTTGGCCGGCTCTTTTAGAGCTTGATCCTTTGAGAGCTTTTTTTTTTTTTTTTTTTTTTTTTTTTTTTTTTTTTTTAGAGCTTGATCTTTTTGATTTTGCTCAATTTAGCTCTTTTAGGATTTGGCTTGGCTATACTGCCCCTTTAACTGAGATTGGTGTATCTTTGTAAGGCAACAATATCTATGATCATCATCATTGCCAGTATAGTAGTAGTAGATATTTCCATCTGAGATAATATCTTCAAGAAGATCCATGCCTTGTAAAGCAATATATATCAATATTGTCAATATCTTCAAGAGAATCTTCAAGATTTGTCAAGCTTGTGTGGCAATGATGATGATCATATTTTCAGATTTGATGCTTGATAATTGACGCGCTCGTGAATTTTCTTCACATCTTCTTTTGTTGATATATGAACATGATCTTATTCATCCTTGCCCCCTTTTGATACAGATTCATTATGCTGATAATATTCTGAATCAAAATCCACATGTCTATCTTTAGGGATAGTATCTCTTGATGAAACGGGCGTTGACAAGTATACTGATACTCTGTCCTTCTTGATTTGTGATTCTATATGCCCCATTGGAGTATACTTCTTTTACCACATATGGACCGTCCCATTTAGGCTCGAACTTGCCCCCTGTTCGGCGAGTAATCACTATAGGTCTTTTTAGCATTAACACCATATCCCCTTTTTTGAAAGAGCGGTATTTAACCTGTTTATCAAATGCAGCCGATATCCTGGCCTGATATGACTGCAACCGCTGCTGAGCTTCAAGACGTTTCTCATCGAGCAAATCCAACTCTTTCAACCTTATTTTTGCATTTTCATCATCTGTTATAGATTGATGTACTGCTATCCTGAGTGATGCCACCTGTATTTCGATTGGGATAACTGCCTCTATACCATAGATTAATGAATAAGGTGTCGCCCCTGTTGCTGTACGATGAGTAGTTCTGTAGGCCCATAATGCTTCTTGTAACTTTTCATCCCAATCACGCTTATTACCTGTCACCGTTTTCTTGATTATTTTGATAATCATTTTGTTAAATGCTTCCGCTAATCCATTGGCCGGAGGATAGTAAGGTGTTGAAAACGAATGCTGGATGCCGAACTTCTGACACAACTTTTCCATGCCTCTATTTTTAAAAGGGGTGCCATTATCAGTGACAATCTTTTTCGGAATACCATGACGGTATATTATAGCATGTCGAATGAAATTGACCACATCTGTCTCTTTAACATTACGCAAGGCAATTGCTTCGGTCCATTTGGAGAAATAATCTGTTGCTGCCAGAATATACTGTTTTCCTTTAGATGAAGGGGGATTTATAGGACCAATCACATCGAGTCCCCAAGCTGAGAAAGGCCAGGAAGTAACAGACTGATGTAAGTCTTCTGGGGGAACATGTATTACATCTCCGTGTATTTGGCATTCATGACACCGCTTTGCATATTCTATCGCATTTTTGAACATAGTAGGCCAATAATAACCCATTCGATGTACTCTATGGCACAAATTTCGGTCGGCTTGATGTGCTCCACATTCACCTGAATGTGCTTCCCGCAGCATTTGGTTTGCTTCTTGCTTGTCTAAGCATCTTAGCAACATTCCATTGTAAGATTTTCTATACAATACTTCACTGCATATGACAAATTTGCCCGATCGCTGCTTAATCTGCTGCCTTTGCGCATTATCTTCTGGCAAGATATTATATTTGAGATAATCAACGAAAGGCTGACGCCAATCATCTATCATTACTTCTAGACAAGATATAGGAAACATTTCTACGGTTTCTTCGATAACCTCTGCAGACGGCAGGAATCTTCTTTCTTCTATAGTTACCTGAAGAGGACTTCGATTTGTGCAGGACAGAGCTGCTGCCAGACCGGCTAGAGCGTCCGCTTTTGCATTCTCAGAGCGTGGTATGTGTTTAATTTCCACATGACAAAATTGTTCAAGCAACTTTTGTGCCTTCCGATAATAGGGCAGAAGTTCTTCTTTCCTTCTTCGAATTCTGTTGTCAACTGATTTACAATCAATTTAGAATCTCCGAAGATATGCAATAATTTTATTTCCATTTGCTGGGCTATTTCCATTCCGATGATAAGAGCTCTGTATTCAGCTTCATTGTTTGTGCATGCGGTGCCCAATGTGAAGGAATATGGCAATAAATCGCCTTGAGGTGTAATGAATATTATTCCTGCCCCCGCTCCCGATATTCGAGCAGCACCATCAAAATACATTTGCCAAAGATTCTGAGATTCAGTCAACATAACCTTATTCAAACAAGAAAACAAAAGTATTTGATTTGGGGATTATCTTATTCAAACATAACAATGAAATAGCTACAGGAAACAATCATCACATTTTATTGATTCTGAATTTATTTACATCCTCAGGTATCCCTTGATTCTAAAACAGTTTACAAAGAATTCATTGCAAGCTACAATTATAATGGTTGAATATGAATTTTGACAGCATAACAGCGCTGATTTCAATCATCTCCTATGACTTAGGAGGAATAGACAAGTCAACTAATTAATCTTCAAGAGAATAGAGATTTCGGCAGCATTTCAGTGCTATTCTGGTCATCTCCTGAAACTGAGGAGGAATACGTCTTTTCGTCGATGATTCTTCCCTTCCTCCTGAATAAGAAAACTTAAAGATTTGAAGACTCTAGCCATTCCAGCAGCATATCAGCCCATTGCTGTTATAGACTTATCTATCAATCGGTTTGCACGAGTCCGCGCAAACTACATGCTTTGCGCGGGTCCGCGCAAACCACAGGAGCCCAATGCTCCTTTGCGCGAGTCTGCGCAAACCACAGGAGCCCAATGCTCCTTTGCGCGAGTCCGCGCAAACTATATGAGCCCAATGCTCATTTGCACCTTCTGTCTTCTGTCTTCTTCTTCGTCTTTCTTCCACTCTGAAAATCTTTCAACCCCTTTTTGAGAGAAAGAACGGGGTATTTATAGATATGTTCACTGGTATAAATCCCTATTCTGGTCGATGTGGGACAAAATATCATCCAGCCATTTTTATATTTCTGCAAAACACTTTGCGCGGACCAGCGCAATCGATATTCTTTGCGCGGTCTCGCACAATCCATCATCCCCGCGCAACCTGTCTTCACTGATCAACCCGTGCAACCTATTTACTTTGCGCGATCCAGCGCAATCTATTCTCTTTGCGCGAACCCGCGCAAAGTCATCTTCAAATTGATTTCTTTGATCTTTAAACTGATTTTCTTGATTTTTCCTTTCTTCAGTTCTTTGCTTATTTTATGCCTCAACAATATCAACTGGCTTACCAGCAAATCATTATTCAATATTCAACATTCAACATTCAACACTCAACATTCAACCAGTTCAAACATACTCCCCCTGAGTAACATAACCAATGCTACTCCTCTCACAATCATATCGTTAAGAATAAACCATTCTCCCCCTTTTTGTCACAATATGACAAAGGAAACAACAATAAAGGAGAACTAAATAAAAGGATATATGAGAGTAAACATGAGGAGTTATGAGATTATAGCAAAACAGAGATAGAGATACTCAACATAGCTTCACATAGAATAAATATCCAGCATAAAACATAGATAATATCCTACTCAAACTCAGTCAACCAAGTGCTAAGTTAAAAAGTTATTACAGACCAGAAGCCTCATATAAACTAATCAGAACTAGAACCAGATGACGGAGCAAGAATAGAAGGATCAAGTTGGTGCATGCCTTTGTTCAATCGCCTAAGATATTTGCACATGTACTTGAATTGTAAATCATGAGCAACAGACATGTTTTCCATCTTTACATTTATATTCTCAACTTTATCCTCTAATGCACTCAGACGAGCATCAACATCAGATGGTTCAAAATCTGGATCATTTGTCGAGTCAGAATCCAGTTCCTTAAAAATGTCATCCATATTAATGTCATCACCAGCTTCTTCATGACCACCACCACCACCACCACCTTGTTCAGGAAGTAGATCCAGCTTCATCTTATTGATATTGGTATTGTTGAAGATCAGATGATGGATTGGTGCCTCATCAACCGGCATATCGACTAACATATGTGTAGCCAATACAGTCATTAAATAGGCAAAAGGAATGTCACTATGACCAGGATGGAGTCTAAACTGAAGAATGAAATGACAGATTAAGGATGGTAAACAAATCTGAGTACCTTTGGAGATAGCATGGCTAACACGAACCATAAACGAAGTCAAGTCAGTTTTATTACCCGAACGAGGATACAGATTAGACACAAAGATTTTGTAGAGAATTCTGTACTTGGGTAACAAATACCTTGCGGGAAGTGCATTCCCTTTTTGTGTCCATTGAACATCCATGTTGCACAAGTCTCTAGTGAGCATGCGTTTTTCAGACATTGAGGGTTTATCAGTTAAGTTATGGATAGGAATACCCTCATCATTCACGGGAATATCCATAAGGGCTGAAAGTAAATGACGATCAATTTCAAATGGCCCTTCACTAGTAGATATTTTAAAAGTTAAATTATCCTGTAAAAAAGCACTAATACATGTAAACATGGATTGAGCAATGGACCGGTATGCAGGCCCACCCCAATGTAATAAGTTAACCCAACCTACAGCTTCAAGCATAGGAAGGATGTCAAAAGGTGCAATATGATTAACATCAATAGGATGTTCAACAATAACATTACGTAATCTGATGTCCCTAACATAAGATGGATCATCATTGGGAACAAGAAGATGACGCTTAGAGATAATGGTCGATCTAGAGGAAGAAGAAGGACCACGGGAAGTAGTTTTTCTACCTCTAGAAGCCATTTGCAACAAGGATATCAAGGAATTAAGAAATTGCAAAGGATTGAGAAGTGGGTTTACACAAAACAGATTTTTCAAAATCCAAACCCCAAATCTCAATGAAATCCAAAATACAAAGCTTAAAGCTTGAAAAGTAAACAATCTAGACACAAATCTGCAAGAAAAACGTGATTTGGAATACTAACCTTGAAGAACATGAAAGATGGGTTCGACAAGTCGAAGCTCGGCTCCTTAGAGAGGAAAAATGAAATGAGGAAGAAAGCAAAAATTCTCAAATTTTAAGTGATTTCCGAGATCTACGACTGGTCGTGGATATCTACGACTGGTCGAAGGTCGACTGGTCGAGTATACTCACGACTTGTCGAAGAATGTCAAAAAAAAAATTCATATTTCTTGCAAAAAATTAGAATTCAATCTAGCAAATATATACACTATGATACAAGTAGGCATAAATAATCATTTCAAAATGCACATGCCAAGATCAAATTTCATCTTTTTGAACCTGCTTTTATCGAGAGGTTTTGTGAAAATGTCAGCATGTTGATCTTCGGTAGGAATATATTCTAGAGATATAACTTTTTCTTCTAATAATTCCCTTACATAATGAAATCTAATGTTAATGTGCTTAGTACGAGAATGCTGAATAGGATTTTTTGAAATATTTATTGCACTGGAATTATCACAATGTAATAACATAAAATCCTGTTTAATTCCATAATCACTTAGCATTCGTTGCATCCAAACTAGCTGCATACATGCATTACTAGCTGCGATATACTCAGCTTCAGCTGTTGATAGTGATATAGAATTTTGTTTCTTACTAAACCAAGAAACTAAACAATTTCCAATGTAAAAGCAACCACCACTGGTTGATTTTCTATCATCTAGATTACCAGCCCAATCAGCATCTGAGTACCCAACAAGTTGGACACTAGTCTCATGAGGATACCAGAGACCAAGATTTATAGTACTTGCAACATATCTAATAATCCGCTTAACAGCAATCAAGTGAGATTCTTTTGGATCAGATTGAAATCTTGCGCAAATACCAACACTTAAAGAAATATCAGGTCTACTAGCAGTTAAATATAACAAACTACCAATCATACTCCGATAAAGTTTTAAATCAATATTTTTACCATTATAGTCTTTTGAGAGTTACAGGGTAGTACTCATAAGAGTATCAAAATTCTTGTTATTCTCAAATCCAAATCTCTTGATTAGATTCAAGGCATACTTAGATTGAGAGATAAATATTCCTTCAGGTTGCTGCTTAACTTGCAAACCAAGAAAATAAGTTAATTCCCCAACCATGCTCATTTCAAACTGTGATTTCATCAAGTCTGCAAACTCAGTAGTCAAGTTAGTACAAGTTGATCCATAGATGATATCATCAACATAAATTTGTACTATTAAGATATGATCATTATGTTTTTTAACAAATAGAGTTTTATCAACAGATCCCATTTGAAAATTATAACTTAAAAGAAATTTCGTTAGTTTCTCATACCATACCCTAGGTGCTTGTTTTAATCCATAAAGTGCCTTTTTAAGTCGATACACATAATCAGTATTTTTGGGATCTTCAAAACCCATTGGCTGTTCAACATAGACTTCTTCATGTAAATCGCCATTTAGAAAAGCACTTTTCACATCCATCTGATAGATTTTTATCTTTCTAAAACATGTAATGAATATAAATAGTCTGATAGAATCAAGACGTGCTACTGGTGCAAAAGTTTCATCGAAATCAATCCCTTCAATTTGAGTATAACCTTGTACCACTAGTCTAGCCTTGTTTCTAATTATATTTCCACATTCGTCAGACTTATTTTTGAAAATCCATTTTGTTCCAATGATGTGTTTATCTTTAGGTCTTGGTACAAGATACCAAACATCATTTCTTACAAATTGATTAAGTTCTTCTTGCATTGCAACAATCTAGTTCTCATCAGCAAGAGCTTCTTTTACATTGGATGGTTCTATTTGGGATGTAAAACATACATAATTACATAAATCCTCAAGTTGTCTACGGGTGCGAACACCAGTGAGAGGGTTTCCAAGAATTTGAGTGGTTGGATGATCTTTAACAGTCCTCAATTCAGATTCAGTCTGATTTGATGAAGTATCGGGTTTATCAATGATTAGAACTTCATCATTATCTGAATTCGAGATTGGCTTATTTAAGTGATCATCAATGACAACATTGATGGATTCTTGAATCATACCAGTCCTTTTGTTCAAAACCCTATAAGCATGACTGTTTAAGGAATATCCTAAAAAAATTCTTTCATCACTCTTTATATCGAATTTTCCCAAATTTTCACGATCACGTAAAATATAGCATTTGCTGCCAAAAACTCGAAAGTATTTGACAGTAAGCTTTTTGTTGAACCATAATTCGGAGGCCGTTTTATTATTATCTTTGCTAGTATAAACTCGGTTAATAATATAGCAAGCTGTATTTACAGCTTCAGCCCAAAGATTTTTAGAGAGCTTCATGCTATTCAACATGACATTAGCCATTTCTTGAAGCACCCTATTCTTTCTTTCCACAATTCCATTTTGTTGTGGAGTTTTGGGAGCTGAGAATTCATGTAATATTCCTTGGTCGGTACAGAACTTCTCAAAATTGCTATTCTCAAATTCCGATCCATGATCACTACGAATCTTACTGATTTGAGAAGATTTTTCAGTTTGAATCCTTTTGAGAACTTTTCTTACTTCTTCAAGGGTTTCAGATTTATCCCTTAAGAAGACTACCCAAGTGTATCTGGTAAAGTCATCAACTATTACCAGAATATACTTTTTACCACCACGACTTTCCGTTCTAGTAGGTCCAATTAGATCCATGTGAAGAAGTTCGAGTGGTTTTGATGTGGTATTTGAATTCACCTTTTTGTGTGAGTTCCTTGTTTGTTTGCCTATCTGGCATTCACCACATATTTTATCTAATTTCTGAAGTTTGGGTAAACCTCTTATAAGTTCTTGATTGCTCAATCTATATAAATTTCGATAATGAACATGTCCAAGATGCTTGTGCCATAAATCAGTCTCGTCTGTATGAACCATGTAACATGTTTGATTAGATGAGCTGAATTCGCTAATAATATAGCAATTTTCAGACGTTCTATTCCAGTTAATATTACAGAACCCTTATTATTTAGTATCTCACAGCTTTGATTAGAGAACCGAACACTATGGTTATTATCACATATTTGAGATATACTAAGCAAGTTATGTTTTAAGCCTTCAACATATAAGACATTTTTAAACACAGGAAGATTAAAAAGTTGAACCGTACCTTGGCCTATAATCTTGCAGTTGCTACCATCACCAAATATGACTGAGCCATTAGTCATATCTTTCAGATCCGTGAATAAAGCTTTGTCACCTGTCATATGCCTGGAGCATCCACTGTCTAGGTACCACTTTGAATGACTTGTTGCTTTGAAAGCAGTGTGAGCAACCAAGCAGGCAACTTTATGAACCCATTTCAAAACAGTTTTGGGTTTAGGAACATAGTTGGTCTTCTTTTGTTTATAGTTGTAAGAATGACCTATAGAGTTAGATTTTAAGAGCTCCTTGAGTAAATCAACTATCTTTTCAGCTAGTGGATTTCGTTTCTGATTAAAGTTGACATGGCTGCTTCTAGGTTTTTGAAAAGTTTTTGAGTTTCTAGAAAAATCTTGATAAGTACTTTTTCCTTTTGAGTTTGAGGACTCTCCTTTAACAAACATAGGAGGAGTATACTTTTGTTTAGGAGGTAGATTTTTATCATAGCCCAACCTGGATAGATCGCCACATTTTCTTGATCCGGATAAAAGTTTTTCTAACTTTGGATCTCCTTGGGCATATTTCTATGTGTCCTTTAGACTCAGAAGAGAAGATACTTCAGTTTTGAGTTTCTCAATTTCAGATTTCAAATCAATAATTAGGGAGTTCTTGAATTCCAAATCGCATTTTAATTTTTCAAAACAATCTGAAATTTGTGATTTTTCTAAGACAAGTGATTCAAAACATTCTTTGAGTTTAGAAAACTTTTCTTTTTGAAGTTTAAGTTTGACAGCAATTTTACAACTTTCCTTATATAGGGCATTATAAGCGTCTTGAAGATCATCTTCATTTTCACATTCACTACTCAGATTTTCTTCACTTGTTGAGTCATTATCTGAAAATGTGAATTTGGCTAGAGTCATAAGAGCTTTAACCTCATTGCCCAACTCAGTTTCAGAATCTTCTGATTCAGAAGAAGCTTCAGAATCAGATGATTCATCCCATGTAGCCAACATACCCTTCTTCTTGGGTTTGTCCTTTTTAGGACATCTATTTGCTAAGTGCCCATATTCTTGACAGTTGTAACATTGACTATCTTTCAAAGATTTTCGAGATTTGGGTCTAAACTTCTTTTTATCATTCAATTTTTGAAAATCAACCCTTTCTTGCTTTTGAAAATCTTGTAAAATTTCTTAGCTAAAAGAGCCATATCATCTTCTGAATCAGAATTTTCTTCTGAATTATATTTAAAAGATTTTAGTGCGATAGATTTACCTTTAGGAGCTTTAAAGTTTAACTCATAGGTTTGTAGAGAACCAACTAGTTCTTCTACCCTCATATCATCCGTATCACGAAGTTCCTAGATTGCGGTTACTTTAGAATTGAACCGTTCAGGAAGTGAGCGTAATATCTTTGCACACACTTTACTTTCTGGGATTTTATCGCCAAGACCCCACATTGAGTTTACAATGTCATTCAATCTAGTGTAAAAGTCCATAAACATTTCATTTTCCTCCATATGAATTTCTTCAAATCTGGTTGTGAGGAGTTGGACTTTAGATTTTTTTACAATTGTAGTACCCTCGTGTGTCATTTCTAATATATCTCAAGCTTGCTTTGCAGTATCACAGGAAATGATTCTTTTGAACTCATCCGGTGATAGTGCGCAAGTGATTGCATTTAGTGCTTTAGCATTTGCACTACTCTCACTTTTCTGAAGAGTGGTCCATTGGTAATATGGTGTGACTTTCATAGATTTTGAACCATCAACCCCAGTAACTTCCATGATAGGAGGTTTTCATTCAGTCACTATGGCTTGCCACACATTTTCATCCATTGATTTGAGGAAAATCCTCATTCTGGCTTTCCAATAGGCATAGTTGGAGCCATCAAAGGGTGGAGGCCTTGTGACTGAAAGGCTATCAAAATTTGACATCTTAAATAGCTTAAATCGTTAGCTCAGGAATTAAATCCAAGAATTAAAAAAGAGCTATTAGGCTATGATACCACTTGAAAAGGCCTAGCTATATGTCCTAGAGGGGGGGGGGGGGGGTGAATAGGACAATGCCAAATAAAACTTATAACAACGGAATTAAAAAAAATATGATAGCCAAATTAAATCACAATGCAGGAAAGTGAAACAACCTCAAAATTTAGATCTTGAGAGGTTGATACAAATGTTGTTCTAAGGACAACCTTTCACCAAAAACCAGAGTTTATGGTAGGACAACCTTATTTCTAGAAAGATCTTTGTATCAAATCTCAAACCAAAGAGGAATAAAGAAATAAATACAAACTGAATTGAAATAAATTGTAATCACAAATGTATTGTTCTAGGGACAGCCATACACCATAAAAATGGCAGGGCAACCTTGCTGGAACAACTTTTAAAAGAAATTGAATATCAAGCTGATAAAGGAATAGCAGAAATTAAATTCTAAACTATTACAAAATTCTCACAATGCTTGAATTAAATGATTACAACATTCACCACCATACATACATCCCACAAAAGAATAATTAAAGATTAGAAGTATAAATCATTCAACCACAACACAAGGGATTATAGTGGTTCGCCTGTGTGTTCACCAACTGTTAAACAACAGCCACACAAAATGCTACTCCACTCCTAATATCCTCACACAGGGGATATTAGCGTTCACTAACAAAATAGGTTTTCCCAGGTTCACCAAAAACCTTTACAATTGTGTCTTTGTCTGTGGGCTTACACAATTAAAAAAAAAAAAACCCACTTCTGAGTTTTCTTGGCTCTCCTCAGATAACCAATACAACAAGATTTTTCTGGCGAATCTTGAAAGAAACCAAAACAGAAAGGAATTTACAATTAAATGTAAAATACCTGATTATCTCCTTCGTTGTAGCAGCCCGGTAGAACCAAGTTAGAGCAGATGATTGAATGTCCAAGTTCAATGTCCAGTACTCAATTACAATGGTTCTAATTCTAATAGATTTTAAATTAAACCAAGTAGGGCTTGCCTTAATTGATTTTGATTCCAAAGAAAGGAAATAACAATTCCTCTTATCAAATTAGATTGGAATAGCAGAAACAAAATCAATTAAATAAAGCTAAGGAAAGAGAATATTAAATAAGCACACTTAGCTTAGATGGAGCATAGAATTATCTCTCAGAAGTTCGACGAAGATTGGCTTGAATGGATTAATTAATTCGATGATTTCTTCTGAGATTCGTGCTCTATTTATAGGTGAGCAGATCGCGTGTTCGACTGGTCTAGAGAGCTCTTCGACTAGTCGAAGCAATAACAGATATTTGAAAAATCAGGCGCGATAAGCTTTGACCATTCTACGACTGGTCGAAGGACTCCTTCGACTGGTCGTAGGTCACCTACGACTGGTCGAATGTCTCCTTCAACTGGTCGAAGAACTTAAAATCATCGCTGGACTTTGAGTCGAAGACTTTCGACTGGTCGAAGATGCAGTCGACACTGTTCCTTCGACTGGTCGAACAGATTCCTGGACTAGTCGAAGCCTAACAGAAATTATCCGATTTTTGTAACAAACTTACGACTGATCGAGGAATTTCTTAGACTGGTCGAAGCAACTCTAGGACTAGTCAAAGAAGGCCTAGGACTAGTCGAAGAACAGACCAAACTTATGTAAAATAAACATTCGATTTATGTATCCAAAGTGACCTACTTCTAAGGTCAACCTAAGGTCAGTCAAACCTTAACCATGAAGTAAGGACATTGAAACATTAGGAACTAGTGACCTTGAAGTATGAGCCTTGAAGTCTTGATGTAGTTCAATCTTGAAATCTTGATGTAGCTCAATCTTGAAAGTGTCTTGAGTTCTTTATGAACTGCCTTGTACTCTTCTTGAAGTCTTGCAGCTTGAGTCATGTCTTGTGAGTAGTTCTTGCATTCAAGTTTGATCTTTGTACTCGTGAGCTTTGCTTGTTGTGAGCTTAGCTTGTTCATGAATGTTGATCTTTGAGAGAGCTTCACTTATGCAAGATATATAACAGTGATTTTGGCACCACAAATTTGACAACAAACAGAGATATAAAATATAGCACTTACAGCAAGTTAGAGCAACAGGATCTTTCTCCCACACTTTCTCTCTCTTTACTCTCTCTCTCACCTAGGGTTTTCTCAAATTCGTATGGGATGAGAGAGTGAGGGTTTAAGGTCTTTATATAGGCCCAGAACTCACAGAAATAGACTCAGGGCCATGATATACTTAGGTTATGTCCAAATACGGACTGTTCCGTCTCAACGGAGTACTTCTGGATCCCCCCTTGAGCCAAAGGTCGGACTTAAGCTCACTGACCTTGGATCTAGGTCGAGTTAAGTTTTTGTTCCAGTTGGGTTCCCAGATCACACGTGGCAGACCAGTTTCAGTTCAACGGTCACTGAAACTCGATCAGGGTTATAAGTACACGGACATGTATGGGAAATGTTCCCTGATCCGAGGGTGTATTTGGGTCAGATTCCAACTGTCTGATTGCTTATATTTTGCCCGCAAGCGACAAGTCTCAGATTACTTAAATTAGATTTAATTTCTAAAGAAAACCATGTTTTCTCATACTCCTCGCTCCGAGCTCAACCAAATAGCCCTGGAACACTATCTGGTTTTGACTTCCGAGATGGTTGTCAAGCCCAGTAAGGCGGTCCTAATTCTATAACCTCGCATTATTCGGACTTTCGATGTGCGGTCCAGATCTGATACGGAGTTTCGTGATGCTCCCGAGAGCAGCTGGGTAATGAGATTGATCTTAGATTTTTGTGTAATGTAGCGTCAATGATTCCACAAGTTTTGGGTCTTGTAGATCGTATTTAAAGTGATTAGTACGGATTTCGTATGTAATCTAGTTTAACACTAGTTAATCCTCATCTAATTTCTAAAGGATTTGGTCCTGAGTGATTTCTGCCTGAGGTGGTACTCGGGCCATTGTACGGGATTTTTGAGTCGTTACAATCTACCCCCCTTAAAGAAAAATTTCGTCCTCGAAATTAGTACCTTTTCGTACTCCTCGAGAAGCTGAGGGTAGTTCTTTCTGACCTCGGCTTCTCTCTCCCAAGTAGCTTCCTCCTCTGTATGATGCGTCCACTGTACCTTCACGAGTGGAATCACCTTACTGCACAACACCTGCTCCTTCCTGTTTAGGATATGCGTCGGACGCAGTACATATGTAGCATCCTCGCTCAACTGCACCTGCTCCCAATGGATGATGTGTGAAGGATCAGGGATGTATTTCTTCAGCATAGATACATGAAATACGTTGTGCACGCCCGCGAGTGGTGTGGGCAAAGCGAGACGATATGCCACCGCTCCCACGCAATCAAGTATCTGAAATGGGCTAATAAACCGCGGCGTAAGCTTCCCCTTCTTCCCAAACCAAAGGACTCCCTTCATAGGGGAAACTCTAAGGAATACATGATCTCCAACCTCAAAATCAAGTGGTCGCCGCCTCGTATCGGCATAACTCTTCTGTCTGCTCTAGGCCGTCAGGAGTTGACGCCTGATAATGTCGATCTTCGCTGAGGTCGCCTGTACTAATTCTGGGCCAACCAAACTGCGCTCGCCAACCTCTACCCAGCAATGCGGTGCTCTGTAAGGGCGTCCATAGAAGGCCTCATAAGGAGCCATGCCAATTCTTGCCTGAAAACTATTGTTGTAGGCGAACTCTGCGTACGGGAGACAGTCATCCTAACTGTCCTTGAAGTCCAAAACACAAGTCCGCAGCATATCTTCTAAAATCTGATTCATCCGCTCTGTCTGCCCATTAGTCTGAGGGTGAAACGCGGTAATGAACTTCAACTTCACACCCATCGCTTCCTAGATACGAGTCCAGAAGATAGATGTGAATTGCGTGTCACGGTCTGATACGATCTCCAAGGGAACTCTATGCAGACGCACTATTTCTTTGATGTACAACCTAGCGAAGTCTCTACAGAGTTCGTCACTCTAATAGGGAGAAAATGAGCCGATTTGTCAACCGTTCCACGATCACCCAAATAGAGTTATAACCCTTTCTCGTCTTCGGTAGCCCTGAGATGAAGTCCATAGAGATGAAGTCCCACTTCCATTCAGCTATGGGCATGGACTGAAGGAGTCCAGGAGGTCGGTGATGCTCGGCCTTGACCTACTGACACGTGAGACAATGGGAAACAAACTCTGCTATATGAACCTTCATATTGTCCCACCAATACGACTGCTTCATATCCTGATACATCTTCGTGCTACCAGGATGCATCGCAAGCTTCGATCTGTGGCAGTCTCGAGAAGCTCCTGTCTCAAGGCCAGAATATCTGGGACGCATAGGCGGCCACGGTATCGTAGGCCCCCATCTGTGCCAACTCCCCACTCGGAGTCCACATCATCGCTAGCTTACTCTCGAAGCTCAGACAACCGCTCGTTGCCCTTCTGGGCCTCGATAATCCCGTCATCAATAAGTGGCCGCACCCGAACGTGTTCGACACTTTCGAATGGCTCATCCACTGTGAGTTTCTGCTCGAAGTCTGGCACGAACTCCAACATATCCCACTCTGTTATCATCAGCTGAGCCGCAAATGCTATAGCTTTCTTGCGACTCAACTCGTCTGCCACAAGGTTGACCTTGCCAGGATGGTAGGAAACCTCGAACTTGAAGTCCTTCAAGGTCTCCATCCATCAGTGCTGCCTCATATTCAAGTCCCACTGAGTGAATATATACTTAAGGCTCTGGTGGTCGCAGAAAAGCTCAAACTCCTCTCCGTAGAGGTAATGTCTCCAGAGCTTTAATGAGAATATGACCGCTGCTAACTCAAGGTCGTGTGTAGGGTAATTCTCCTCGTGCTTCCTTAATTGTCTCGAGGCATACGCAATCACCCTGTCCTTCTTCATAAGGACACAACCCAAACCAACGCGAGACGCGTCAGTGTATATAGTGTACTTAACCCCTTGTTCTGGCAATACTAGCACAGGGGCGGACGTCAGTCTGTCCTTCAGCTCCTGAAAAGCTGCTTCCGCCTTCTCATTCCAGGCGAACTTCAGATCCTTTCGCATCAACTGTGACAATGGTCTGGCTATCTTCGAGAAGTCCCGGATGAATCGTTGGTAATAGCCTGCCAGGCCCAAAAAACTCCTCACCTCAGTAACTGAACCAAGCTGCTTCCAATCCTGAACTGCGGCTACCTTAGTCAGGTTCATTGCTATCCCTTCCTTGGACACCACATGTCCCAGGAACTTGACTTCCTCCTGCCAGAAGTCACATTTCTTATACTACGCGAACAATTGGTTCTTCCTCAGAGTACCTAGGACTGCCTGTAAGTGTTCATCGTGTTCTTCCTGATTCGTGGAGTATATCAGGATGTCATATATAAATACGATGATGAATCGGTATAGAAATGGCCGAAATATCTGGTTCATAAAGTCCATGAACACGGTCGGTGCGTTCGTAAGACCGAACGACATCACAAGGAACTCGTAATGCCCAAAACAGGTCCTGAATGCCGTCTTCTGCACGTCTTCATCCTGACGCGCAATTGATGATACCCTGACTGTAAATTGATTTTCGAAAAATACTTTGCCCCCTTCAACTGATCAAACAGGTCGTCTATCCTGGCAAAGGATATTTGTTCTTCACGGTCAACTGGTTCAACCTGCGGTAATCAATACATAACCGTAGCAACCCGTCTTTCTTCTTAACAAACAACACAGGTGCTCCCTAAGGAGACACACTGGGTCGTATGAAGCCCTTCTCTACCAGTCCGTTAATCTGTTTCCTCAATTCCTCCATCTCACATGGAGGCATGCGATACATCGGTAATGAAATGGGTGTCGCACCAGGCGTAAGATCAATGGTGAAGTCGATCTCGCGCCGATGATGCAAACCAAGAATCGTCTCAAACACACCCACAAAATTCTAAACTATGGGCGTATCCACAAGCGTTGGACCATCAATATTCTTTAGTGAAGAAGCGTAACATCTCAATCGAGAAACGTGACTGACCTGAACAGGGAAAGTAAAAGTTGTGCCCTCCGGTCCGTGGGCTGTAACCATCTTAGTCTCACAATCGATCTCTGCTCGCATCTCAGTGGGTCAGTCCATACTGAAAATGACGTCGTAGTGAACTAGGGGGACGATGATCAGGTCAACTAGTATCGTTCTGCCACCTAAGTCTATCGGTCAACCCTCACACATACTAGTAACATCAGAGAAAGTCCCTATGGCAGTGATGACCCTCACTCCCTTCGTAGGAGCAGTATCCAAACCCAGTCGTTTGACTGCTGTGCATGAGATCATAGAGGTAGTGGACCCTGTGTCCACCAATAAGAAGACAGGAATACCTTAGACGTGTGCAGTGACCTCGAAGGCCATAGGTGCTGAAGGTGTTGTCTCTGGCTCCTCTGTTGTAAGTTCATGAATGCGTGCCTACTGAGGTCGGTTGGGCTGAGGCACCATAGGTCGCTGTGGCGGCCTAAAACGAGGTGCAGGTGGTCTGAAGGATCGAGGTGCAGGTGTTGTCCGTAGTGGTGGAACCGATAAAGCCTGAGGGCGAGAATGATCAATCCTCTGCGGTGGTGAAAACTAGTTGTCTCTCATCCGTGCAAAGCAACTCTCTGCAGGGTGACCCGATTTCCAGCAGTAAGAACAGGTCACACCTAGACGCCTCATCGGAACTACTGGCCCGCAATCCTGGGAGGAGAGTCAATACGAGGCCTCTTGCCGAGGAATGGTCTGCTCTGGATATCTGATCGTGGCCTAGTAACCATAGGGCCACGAGAGCGTGTCAGTCGCTCTACATCCTGCTCTGCCCGCATAGACATATGTACCAGCTCGGCATAGGAGGGTATGCTGACACAGCACATCTTCGACTGAATGTCAGGTCGCAAGCCCTCAGAAAAACGTCGTATCTGCATCTGCTCGTCAGCAAGTATCGTAGGGACGTATCTGCCCAACTTAGTAAATCGATGCTCGTACTCGGTAACTGTCATGCCTCCTTGCCTGAGACGCAAGAACTCATTCTCCCTCTCATGTCGGTAGGTTTGAGGGTAGTACTGTTCGTGGAAATGAAACTCGAAAGCTGCCCAAGTCCATACGTAGCCAACTACGACTGTCCGTAGGACACTATCCCACCAAATATTGGCCTCCTTCTCAAACATAAAGGTGGCCAACCGATCCCTTCCACATGGGATCTAGAACTGCAAGGGTTCAAGCGTAGGCTCGTGAGTGTTGCATAGAAAGATCGGACAGTGCTCGCATTGGCGCGATACCTGCCATCAAATAGTGGACCCCAATGGGCCCCTTCTAGGAACTCGAACAACAGATATTCCCAAAGAGCCGCCCATCCACCTGAGCTTCAAAAAGGACCCTACGGCCCTCATAAACTCCATGAGACAGCTCCGCCAACAGAACCCTTCCAGCAAGAGTCCGAAGATCAAGATCCCGCTTCGTCCGAAACTCCCGATTGGTGCTTGTGCTCGTTGCGGTGCCTCTCGGCCTCCTTAAATGTGTAGAGCGACTAGGCCCGACCTCATCCACGGCCCCCTTTCTCTTTCCTATGAGAGAAAAGACGGTGGAAATCGAGAAAATGGCCGCAATGAATTCAAAGAGGGCCATGGAAAGTGAAGATAAGGGGGAATAGGGGCTGGAGTTTTTGGTTCTCCACTGATTTGAGCCTCAACAGAGGTTGTAAAGGCCCAAATGACAGGGATTAAAGAAGGGAAGTGAAGAGATGGGATGAGTTAGAGAGCTTACACGATTTTGAGCCACAAATGAGGGATGTAAGAGCTCAAATGAGAGAAAACGGAGAGGGTAGAGGGGTAGGTATTGCTGTAAATGATGGAGGTGAGTGGGTTGTGACAGAAACTGACAGATTGGGTGATCGAAGGGGAGGTTTGAGAGAGAAAATAGAAACTTTAAGGGAAAGGGAGAGCTTGGAGGTGTGTTTTGTGAAGGAGGGGTGTGTTTGGGGGTGTTTTAGTCGACAGCCCACACACCAGGGGGTTACCCTAGCCCCTAAACATCATCGGCCCGAGCGGCCTGCCCGGCCGAGCCCGCTGACTAGCGAGGCCTCGCCAACTCGGTAAGGCCCTCGCCACTCCCTGGACAAGTTGGCGAGGGCTCGCCATTTTGGTGAGGCCCTCCTGCTCCCTAGGCTCCAAAAAAGTATGAGGCCCACCCTAGGTCCCTCTGGAATGGTGTGGGTAGGCCCCCAACTCCTATTTGCTTCGTTTTGGGTCCTTTCTGGTGGTTTCTGATACACAGTTGTATCTATACATTCCTAAGGGCTGGGATGGGGTGATTTGTGATCTACACTCATCGTTTGATGGTCTAGAAGTAGTTTGGGGTCGACTCATGCGATCATGGATGAGTATGGACCCGATCTCGACTACCGTTTTCAATGAACTTCGCCAATTGGCGAAATTGGTATACCTATGACTGTTTCTACGTTTTTCTCGCACCCACCTAAGTCAAACGGCGACAGCGTACATCGTGTGACTATAACCCAGGTCCAGTTTAATCTAAATCATGTTCTGATACCAACTTGTAATGCCCTGAAAATCGAGAGTCGAGTAGCATCTCAACACTCGAGTTCCAAAACATCACTTATGCAACATAAATGCTTATGATTGAATGTTGTCTGTGTTAGTGCATTAATCATGAGTGGGATTATACCAAAAAGTAATTCATACTCCAGATCAAGTTATAAAACGCAAGCGGAAGGCTGAAAGATGTACATAAATGTATATAAAGCCAGAAACGGTCACAATCGATCTCCAGAGTATGAAAACCTTACTGAGTCATCATATACATGTATTAGTTTCAAAATCAAAATGCCAAAAAAAGTAGTACAACTATAATAGTAAATCCTGTAGCCCCGTCATCTGAATGGCCTAAGCGAAGCCTCTAGAGAACTGCATGTAGGAGAACTCATCCTGATCATCGAGTAGTCAGGCATAGCCTCCTGCGTCTCGTCAACACCTGCATCTAAGACAGGGTCTGGTTGGTGTGTACAACACCGTCTCGTAACGTGGGAGTGAGTAGCTAACTCAGTGGAACGATAAAGCATAGGTTAACATGTTATCAATTCAGTCAAGCAGTAATGATAAAGCAGTACAATCAAACACTCCTAAATACTCTTATTAATGCAAGTATGGAATGCAGTCATGATGCATGCCCTCGCCTACACTCCCTCGTGCGACACCATCTTACGTCCGCGACATGCTTTCATCCCTCAGTGCTCTTCAACCCGGGGCACATGCAATGCTATGTTATGAGAGTGATTACCGAGTTGTTATTAGTCCTTTTCATACAGCAGTGTTGGGAAACTAAGGTACATCCCTTATATCATTCCCAAACAAAGATCCATTCTAGGGTCGTCAGTTCTAGATAATCTCATACGATGGTGTGGTTCTAGGTCGTTGCAAAGGGTTGCCAGGGCTGTTACACACACTCGTTACACCACTCCCCCATCACCCTACATGGCTAATCATTAAATCAGAACAAGCCTAGTTGTACTCTCGTTGCTACGGAAAGGTCATCGCCTCTACGTAGGCTTAGAGTAAGCTCGAGGTCACTACAAAGGGCTGTCAGGGATGTTACACGGAATGGTTGCACCACTCCCCCATCACCAAATCAGTGTAGGCTGACAGCTCCAATACAGTGTCCATACCACCGTATTCAGCTCATGAGTCTAGGTTGCTCACTGGTCACTACGGGGAGGCACATCGTCCCAGCGTAGGCCGACAGCTCGACCATGGTGTCCCATACCACCATGCCGGGCTCATGAGTCTTAGCGGATCAAGGTACCAAGGTTAAGCGGGATTCACTAGTGAGTTGGGTACCTTAGGTTCAAAAAGAGGCGTCCATACATGGTGAACATACATCGACAGATCGGGTTACTTGACGAGCTCAACTAGCACGAGCGCACGTTGAGTTGAGCGACATGAAGTGCGCAAACACTCCGTGTGGCCTAACCACTGCCGATAACTTTAGTACGACTCGGGTTCGTCAAACCCATCTTAGGTGGTGAATAAATCTCAGCCACAAACTCAAGCCTGTTATCGATTGCCTGGACTATATCATAGCCCCACTTTCACTTCATTCCAACAGGTAATCATAAGAGACAGTCAAAATAGTAATGAACAAATAATTTAATTCGTACAAGCATGTGAGCATGTTGAGAAATGTAACACAAACATGATTTGCAAACACATTCATTACACGAATAAAACAGACATCATCATGTATCATACATGGAGGAAATCATATACATAATTAAGGTAACCGAGATTCATATCTCAGTCCTCATACAAAACTACTATTAGTAATACTTAGCACAATCAGACATTTCTACAAACACTTAGACTACATACATCATCATACATGATGTATGTGGTTTACACATATATGAGGTCAACTCCTTTCACTAGGGAGTTTTCCCGTAAACCACATGCATATACCCACGACGGATAATCATGGCGTGCACAAATCCGGGTTCCATATTCATTTAAGCATTTCCACAAACACTTGGGTTACACACTTTATCACATATAGTGTGTATTTGTCGTGACGTGATTTTAGGGCAAGTCCTTTCGCTAAGGAGTTGTCGCACATGTATTAAGCATATATTCACGACAAATAAACATATTAAGCACAAATCCAAATTCCAAACGTATTCAAATATTTCAACACATACATAGAATACACTATATTACACATAGATCATATATAACTGAAACATGAAACGGACGACGCATTTTTCATGTGAAATAGCACCCATAACAAGAATAAATCATTAACCGACATTGAAAGCCTTGAAAACCATAACCTATACGTCTAAAGTCCGTACCTTACGTCGTAGAAGCGCAACGAAGTTGATAGAATCTCTAAGTCTTCGTCTACGGCGGCACAACAACCTATAACAGGAATTAAGTCAGCTATCTCACTACTTGTAACAGTTGAAACCCTAGAACAAGTTAGGGTTAGGGTTTTCTTACCTAAGAACGAAGACAGAATCACCGGAATAACGATTAGACGGTGGTGGCTAAGCACGTATGGTAGCAAGTTAGAGCAACAGGATCTTTCTCCCACTTCTCCCACACTTTCTCTCTCTTTACTCTCTCTCTCACCTAGGGTTTTCTCAAATTCGTATGGGATGAGAGAGTGAGGGTTTAAGTCCTTATATAGGCCCAGAACTCATGGAAATAGACTCAGGGCCATGGTATACTTAGGTTATGTCCAAATACGGACTGTTCCGTCTTAACGGAGCACTTCTAGAGCCCCCCTTGAGCCAAAGGTCGGACTTAAGCTCACTGACCTTGGATCTAGGTCGAGTTAAGTTTTCGTTCCAGTCGGGTTCCCAGATCACATGTGGCGGACCAGTTTCAGTTCAACGGTCAAAAAAACTCAATCAGGGTTACAAGTACACGGACATGTATGGGAAATGTTCCCTGATCCGAGGGTGTATTTAGGTCAGATTTCGACGGTCTGATTGCTTATATTTGGTCCGCAAGCGACAAGTCTCAGATTACTTAAATTAGATTTAATTTCTAAAGAAAACCATGTTTTCTCACACTCCTCGCTCCGGGCTCAAGCAAATAGCCCTGGGACACTATCTGGTTTTGGCTTCCGAGATGGTTCTCAAGCCTACCAAGGCGGTCCTAATTCTATAACCTCGCATTATTCAAATTTTCGATGTGCGGTCCAGATTTGATACGGAGTTTCGTGATGCTCCCGAGAGCAGCCGAGTAATGAGATTGATCGCAGATTTTTGTGTAATGTAGCGTCAACGATTCCACAAGTTTTGGGTCTTGCAGATCGTATTTAAAGTGATTAGTGCGGATTTCGTATGTAATCTAGTTTAACACTAGTTAATCCTTGTCTAATTTCTAAAGGATTTGGTCTTGAGTGATTTCTTCCTGAGGTGGTACTCGGGCCATTGTACGGGATTTTTAGAGTCGTTACATTGGCTGATAGGTGGGTTGGGCATGGGGCCCACCTTATTGTATGTATTCTGTATCACTCTATAGCATGTGAGGCCACCTTGATGGCACGTGCGGCCCACATCCATGTGGAAACCCACCATAATATATGTATTTTAATTCCTACAGTCCATCTGGACGGTGGGGACCACAGTGATGTATCTACACCGTCCAGTCCAGCAACTGGACATGGACCCACCCTACTATATGTGTTGTACTCCACCGTCCAACAAAGGACAGTTGGTCCCACATGATATATGAGTTTTATCTATACTGTCCATTGTTTTGGATGGTGGGGCCCACCTTATGACGTGTTGTATATCTGAGTCGTCCAGCAGCTCATGCTGCTGTTAACGTCAGCAGGTGTGGGCTGACCATAAGGCATCTGTTAATCTAAGCCGTCAATCTGTTAGGTGGGATAGGTGGGACCCTCACTGATGTACGTATTATATCGCTGTCGTCCATCCATTTTTCAGGACGATGGGTCCCACTACTGACTAACGTTAGCAAGTCCTGTGGACCACCAAGATGTTTGTGTTCTCCCAACAGTCCATCCATTGGACGTGGACCCCACCATGGCAACGTGTGAGGCCCACCTTGAGTTGATGTGTTGCATCACATAGTCCAATCCATGGACGATGGATGAGGATTGGCTGGTGTACATTACACAGCTATACGGCTGTGGTATTGACGTCAGCAAGTTGTGTGAGTTTGATACACACCGTCAATCTGGTTGGAACCCACCACATATAGGTTTTGTACCCACACCGTCCATCTGTTTCATATCCAGACCGTCCATCTAATGGACGATGGACCAGCACCCGCAGCAATATAGCTGTTGTAGTAATGGCAGCAAGTTCCATGGGCCACGCCATGATGTATATGATGTAGCCCACACCATCCAGGTGACTAGACAGTGGGCCACATTATGATGTATATGTTATATCTAACCGTTTATCAGGTGGACCACACCGCAAAAACCAGTGTGGGATTGATCGTCCACTGTTGAAATTACTTGGGAGCACAGAAGTTCTAGATCAATATGATATTTGTTTTTCCTCTTGATTCAGGTCTTTGTGACTGTATGAACAGATTGGATGGAAAATAAACGCTATGGGGGGCCCTGTGGAATTTTAACAGTGAAAAATCATTATCATCACTGCTATTTGTGGTATGGTCCAGATGATCTTTCAATCATTATATCCAATGCAATTTATGGTACAGCCCATGTGTTGTGGTCCACCTTGAGGTATATAAGGCCCATGTGTTGGGGCCCATCTTGATGTATATGAGGCCCATGTATTGCAGCCCATCTTGATGTATATGAGGTCCATTGTTGAGGCCCATGTGTTGCGGCCCATCAGGATGTTATGAGGCCCATTGGTGCGACCCATGTGATGGGGCCCACTTGATGTATATGAGGCCCATTGGTGCGGCCCAGTTGATGTATATATGGCCCATGAAATGTGGCCCATTATGATGTATATACGGCCTATGGGATGTAGCCCATTGTGATGTACATGAGGCCGATGTGTGAGGCTCAAATGTAATGTATGTGAGGCCCACGAGTGAGGCCCAATATGATGTATATTAGGCCCTTGAGTGAGGCCATGAGCCCCACTATATGTTAGGCTCTATGTGGGCCATTCCTTGGGAGCAATGTTGGTTAGATGTCCACATTGATAGGCAATGATGGTTAAATGTCCACGTTGTGACCTTCCCTTAGGCCTTTGTTAGGCCCATTCTCATCCTTCTCTTAGTGGGTTGACCTTAATCATTAGGCCCTATTGATAATTGCATGATCCATCTATTCTTATTAGGCTAAACCAAATGAGTTGGGCCCTCATTAGTTGCTAGTAAAATTATGTTAATCTTAGAGTCCATCTGGGACTTATTTGGGCCCCCTAGGGCATCTAGTGGACCATATGATAGTATGGTGAAGGAAGCTCGTTCTGGATCCTTAGGTTTAAGGTAGACCACCTAGGCCCAACCTTAATACGAGGAGAAGTCATCCTCACCATAGACGAGGGATTCGTGCTATCAAATTTGGTATGTCCATAATTAAGGACTGACCCTCATGTTATAGACCTGTAGTCCTTCCATGGACCCCACCTTGTGTATAGGCTAATTATCGATGCCGACTATGAGTATACGATAGTATAGCTTCATGATACATGCCCATATGTATCATCTAAATGCTTGTTATGAGATGTGGTAGGCTGATCATTGCATATGCCATTGGGCAGATTGTTTATTGAGACTCCCTGATAGGCGGAGTTATCCCACATGAGTGCACGGTACATGCAGGATTGATGCATGACTGGATGTGTGACTCATGCATCTGGACTTGTGTGTTATAATTGTTGTACACCCTAGCGACATCAATGTTGTAGCCTCCACAAGTATAGTACAGATGGCAGGATTAGATACTGAAAATCTTTTCTCTACATAGGGTGTTATAGATGCCCCTGGGAAATTTTCTAAACCCTTATGCTACCAGGAGGTTGCTCCAATATTTAGACCAAGTGGATGCTTGACCGCTAAGTGCCGAATACCAAGAGGCTGCTCTTCCCATTGTGTCGTGGTCAGTTGAAAGGGGGTGCGGCCTTACCTACCCAAGAGGAGGGACAAAGCTAGGTTGAGTTTGACCAACTCGAGGAATGAGTCCGCTATCGACGCGTCGAGTCCAATATTGGTAAGCAGATAGTGAGGTCTCTTCCATTCACCTTGTTGCGCGTGATGTGGCGGCAATCTAGTTTGGAATGTACTAGACTCCAGTGATTATCCAGAGAGACTATACCGATATATGATGCTCCAGAGATAAGATGGATTAATATGTGAATTGGTATGCTTGAGCTGCAGCTTGCACATGACATTGGCTATGTTGGCCTTGCATTGCATTGCATGGCCTTAGTGTGGCCGACAACATTCATGCCTTGCATCGCATAGCCTTGGTATGGCTGATAGTATTCATGGACTCGCCAGTATATTTCGCATTACTCTGATATTGCATACTTGCATTGGTCCCTTGTGCACACACTTTCACCATCCTCTAAGCTTTCTATAAGCTTATGCATGATTGATACGTGTAGGTGATGCTAGGTCATAGCTGAACAGGAGCAGGACCGTGCCACAGAGCTTTTGGAGTTTCTATCATTATTATCTTTGTATTTCCCTTTATGCGCATTGTACTTAAAGTTTTGATTATAGTGGACATGTGGTGATGTTTCTGGTTGTTGTTGTTTGTGGGTTATGCTTATGGTTATGCTTCTTGCGAGATAAATGTACGTCAAAAATCCTCCTTGTAGGATCCCAAGATCGGAATCTGGCGTATGGGCGTTGGGAGACGAGAATGGGGTACTACAGAGGCTATCAGCGCCAGATTTGGCCATCAGGAATCTTGTGAGCCCTGTTTAGGAGTTTGGGGCGTGACAAAAGTTAGTATCAGAGCATAACTTGGGGATAACCTAGGACAACATCACATATCTCCTATGAGCTTAGGACGATTAGGGCTCGAATGCATAAATTTCTGGTTTGGTTCCCTAGTGTCTGAGCCTTTGACGGATCTCAAGGCTGACAGGCGCTTTGTTCTTTTCTGTAGACCATGCCACCTAAACGAGGAGCCGGAGAGACCCGAGCGACTCCTGCTCCCCCGTCTGAGTCTAGCGCAGCCCAACAGCATCTGTGACTGTAGATCAGCTTCAGTAAATGCTACAGGGTATGACTACTATCCTTTAGGGGCAAGGCAGGCGTCCCGCTCCCCCGTCTAAGTCTAGCGCAGCCCGACAGCCCAGGCAGAGTAGGAACGAGTGAGCGCCGTTCTCCGAGACTTCCGACAGCACGATCCCCCGTGCTTTCGGGGCGACCTAGACCCTACTGCAGTAAAGATATGGCGCTTCGAGGTGGAGAAGATATTCGACACTATGAGATGTATGACCCAGCAGCGGGTCTCGTTATCTGTATTTCTTCTCTAAGGTGAGGCTAAGCACTGGTGGGCATTAGTCGCCTGAGCGGCAGTGCCCGATTTCGAGTGGACTTGGGAGGACTTTGTAACCGGTTCAACTGAAAGTTCTTTGCCGACCATGTGCGGCAACAACGCCGTTAGAGTTTGAGACTTTGGTCCAGGTAGACATGACAGTGTCCCAGTATGAGGCACGTTTCGTGGTGTTATTGAGGTTTACGCCATACTTGGTTGATAATGAGGGGCAAAGGCCCGCCGTTTTGAGAACGGCTTGCATTACAGTCTCCAAGGTCGTGTTGTTGGGCATGAGCTCCCAACTTGAGGATGTTGTACGGAGGGCCCAAATCTACGAGGCTGAGTGGATCGACACACAAAGTGACCGTGATCAGAGGAGAGACCGGAAGAGACGAGCGCCCTCCAGTGACTCCCAGTAGCACCGACCTCAGCAGAGGCGTACAGTCGCCCAGCCTTTCGAGCCCTAGCAGCACCTCCAGCACCACCTCTGAGGCAGTTTTTCGGTGTTTATTTTGGGTGTGGTGAGACGGGGCACCGTATCTGAGAGTGTCCCCGCCCTCAGCAGCAGCAGCCGAGAGCACCGTAACAGCCTTAGCCGCAGCAGCAGCGACCGCAGTCACCTCAGTCGTCGAGGCCTCAGCAACAACAGAGGTAGTAATATAGGCCACCACAACAGCAGCAACAGTGACCTCAGAGGGGACAGGCACCTCCCTAGCCAGCCCAAACTAGATTCTACGCAACCCAGCAGGACCCACAGTCATCAAGAGGAGTCGTTGATGATTCGTGAGACCACGCCTTAGGACCGTTTTGTTAGATTAGTCATTAATGGATCGTGAGGTTGCTTAGTATCTTAGTTTCGATCGTTTTTTACTAGGATCCAAGGATCAGTGGGTCATCATAGTGTAGACGAGGCGTCTTAGGAGCACGAGGTTGAGATTCGCGAGCGCGATCCCCATCTCTTCGAGGTTTGATGGTATGTTGAATTGTGTTTTGATTATATATGATGCCATAGTTTCTCTCTTCTCTTATGAGTTCTGATTAGTTGCGATGATAGTGTAAATTTCGAGGATGAAATTTTTTATTAGGAGGGGAGAGCTGTAAGGCTCATATCCTAGACCGTACCATTCTTTAAACATCTGCAATCCTCATCATCGAATTTCAGCAAACCACGACTTATAGTTAGCATTTATGTGCGACCTTGAGTCGCATCCCATATATCTGAGTTGACTCGACGTAAGACTTGTACCCTAGCGACCGTGCCGTTGCAGCGGTTCCAACGGCGCGTCTTGCGCACCTATGCGATACCCAAGCTAGGAGATGTGGCCCTCGTTTATCTCAAAGAAATGCCACGCATTTGCAAACCCGAGAGAATCTCTACAACCCATCCATCCCATCAATCAATCAAGTCAAGTCAAGTACACATCACATCTATAGCCCATACTTTCTTCTCCCCATAACATGCAACCTAGCCTAAGTCAATTCTCAAGTCAAGTACATTTATCACTCACATCCATCATTCACACACACATCACCACTCTTACAACCTCTCTCTCTCTCTCTCTCTCTCTCTCCTCTCTCGCTCTCTCTCATTTTCCAACCATTCTCCCAAGCAACCAAGAGAGGTGGACGTCCAAGCATTCCCAAGGAGAGGGAGAGCTTTGTGTGTGGCCCACTTCCTACCCCAAGATCCCTCATCCTAGCCCTTCAACCTCCATCACCTCCATCATCAAGAGAGAGCTAAGGAGTTTGGCATTTCATCAGACCAAGAAGATCCAACGGTGAGTGTTTTATAGGCTTAGACTTTATTTATTTTATGATGGGCCATGTCACGCCCCAAATCCGAGGACGGACAACTTTCGTGATGCCCCGAATTTGGCACTTGACTCCATACACCAATCCCAAGTTCGGCGCACCACAAGGAAGATTTTTTATTATTTTTTTATCTAATAATAATACCTGAGCATGAAGATCCATGATAAAAATACCAAGCAACACTCTCCATTATAAATCCTGATGATTACAAGTACAATGTTTTCCAAAAGGTACACGACGTCAACATTGCCAAATCGAAAAATAGATACAATGCATCGAGAAAGTTAAGTCTTCCAAGTTACTCCTGCCCTGAAAAAATGGAAATTGGAAGCTTAGGCAAAAAGCCTAATGAGTACACTCATATATGTAGTGTGTCCTACATGCAAGCAAGATAAATATGCCACGAAGAAATCATGTATGGTGATAGACGTAAGTATGTAAGGTCTGATGCCGATGCCAATGCCATGCAATGCATATGCAACATAGGAACATTCCGAGTCAATGCTAACATGCTACCACCACACACTAAGTCATATTTTCATTTCTCCTATACCACAGCCATAACCATATTACACGCATCCGTAATCACATCATTATCATCATATTGTTATGTTATAATCATACAATATCGGAAATACTGGTAAGATCATGAATCATACGATATCGGAGTAAGCAAAAATACTGACAAGTCCATGAGTCATACAATATCAGAGTACGCAATACAGATCAGCTATGCAAATGAGCAGTCATAAAGAGTCAAATATCAGATGCCGAGGATGCAATGCAATATACAATTCCTGATGAGTTCACGAATACTGTCAGCCGTATCTAAATGCAGAAACACAGTAACCCAAATGCCATATGTCGTGGATGTAATGCAATATGCGGTGTGAATGGAATGACCATGCTGGAGTATGAAGTCAAGATGATAATACGTAGTATCGCAGGCTATGGGGCCCATCACAAGGGACTTCTATCCAAACCAGTCTCATACCTAATTTGGATAGTCAACCTCAATGGGTAAACTCTTGATCTCAGGTGAGTCGCGCGCCTTAACCGAAATCCTGGCCATTACGAAGGTACACGTAACAAATAGTTACGCACCACCACCCGAGTGGATAGTGAATGAATGAATGAATGAGTATGCAACTCCTGCTCAATAAGTCCACATATCAGTATTGTTCATCTCTAGGATCATCACCAAGGTCTAGTACACTCCAAACTGGCTACCGCCCCTGCGGGCTGTGCAGCCCAGCGAGTGGAAAAGACCTCACTACCCACCTACCAGCAGTATACCAATGCCTACCCGACTCGTCGATAGCGGACCCATTTAGGAGCTAGTCAAATTCAGCCTAGCTTATAGCCCCCTCACTCGGGGGGATAAGGCCACACCCCCTCCCAACCGACCACGATATAATGGGAGTCGCGGCCTCCTGGTATTCGGCCCTCATGCGCTCATATATATTCACTCTATCTCGACATTGGGGCGTCCTCTGGTACCAAGAGGGTTTAGAATTTTCACACGGGGCCATCTATGACAGCCCGATGCTAATAACATATTTTTGGTGTCCCATCTGGTCATCCACGATATGCCTGTGGAGGCTATGACCCTGATGTCGCTTGGGCGTACAGTAATCACAACACACAATGCAAGATGCATGAGTCATACAATTCAGTCATGCACCAATCCTGCACATACCGTGCACTCATGTGAGATAACCTTTGCCTATCAGGGAGTCTCATAACAACCTGCCCAATGACATATGTAATGGTTAACCACATCTCATAAAGCATGCGGATGATGCGTATGGCATGTATCATGATGTTATGCTATCACATAGTCATAATTAGTATCATAACTGGCATCAACAATCGACTTCGACAATGTAGACATTTAACCAACATTGCCCCCAATGAATGGCCCACATAGAGCCCAACATATAGTGGACCCATGGCCTCACATAAGGGACAAATATACAACACCATGGTACTCACTCAAAAGCGTAATACACATTACGATGGGCCTCTCACATGGGCCTAATATACATCACAATGGGCTCCATCGCCTGGCCCTCAAATGCACACTATAATGGGCCTCATCACATAGGTCTCACATACATCACATTGGGCCTTAAACACAGGCTGCATATACATCACATGGGCCTCAGCACATGGACCATAAACATGAGCCTCAAATATATCATAATGGGCCTCATATGCATCAAGGGGCTGCATCAATGGGCCTCATACACATCAAGTGGGCTGCATCAATGGGCGGCACTAATGGGGCAACCACTTTACTAAACTTTCACATAGTCAGGCGCGGCCAGAACCACAATTTCACATAGTTTAGCAGTCACCTAAGCACCACATAATCATATGGTTGGGCCACACATTCCCCACATACCCATGTGCTAGATTTGGCAAAATGGTGTTGAATTGTAGCTGACGTGGATAGCTGTAAATCATGTGGGTATGTGGGGAATGTGCGGCCCAACCATATGATTATGTGGTGCTTAGCTGACGCTAAACTATGTGAAATTGTGGTACTGCCGCCTGACCATGTGAAAGTGTAGTAAAGCGGTTGCCCCATTAGTGCGGTCCATTGATGCAACCCACTTGATGTGTATGAGGCCCATTGATGCAGCCACTTGATGCATATGAGACCCATTATGATATATTTGAGGCTCATGTTTATGGTTCATGTACCGAGGCCCATGTGTAAGACCCGTATCCTAGACCGTACCGTTTTATAGGCTTTCGCGGTCTTCCCGGTCGAATTTCGGTAACCTTCAACCCTTACCGGCATTTGTGCGCGACCCTGATTCACACACTTTCAACCCGAGTCGACTCAACTCGAGACTTGTATCCTAGCAACCCGCGCCGTCGCTGCGAATCCGATGCCGTGCCTCGTGCGTCAATCCGACGTCTAGATCCCAAGATATGACCCGTGCACGATCATGGCGGTGGACCGCACATCGCGGGCCATAGTGTACACGTTTTCCCATAATCATAATGAGGATGATGTCATCCTAGGGATGACATCACCCTATTCTATAACCTAACCTACCCCCTACCCAACCTACCCCATAAATGCACTCTTTCTTTTCAACACCCATTAATTACAACCCCTTACAACCCATTATTACTAGCCATAATGGCTTATTCTCTCTCTCCTATCTCTCTCTCCCTCCCTCTTTCTTCTTCATTTTACCTCCATCGTTGCAAGCTTGGAACGTCAAGCCACCCAAAATCAAGCCATCTCTCACCCATTCTCCCTACTAATCCGGCCCCCACCAAATCCCATCTCGACCGTTCGAAATTACCCTCCTAGGAGCTCTAAGACCTCTTGGAGGAAGGAGGAGTTCAAGGTCTAGAGGTGGGTGCTTCTCTCGCTCTTTCCGTCTCTTGTTCATATTCATTTGTAGGTGTGATGATGTGGCCATGTGGTCCACTCCGATGAACCCCCACCATGAGCCATGTATTTTATCCAACCCATCTATAGGTGGGGCCCACTTACATATGTGTTGTACCCACACCATCCATCAGTTGATGGCCCACCTAAGTAGGGCCCACCTTGACAATGTGTGACGCCCAAATGTCCAGAGACGTCCCTCCCTGGACTGAAATGAAAACACAAATATTAGCTTGTTTCAAAGTTTATTAGATAAGCCACCTTATGTAGGCCCCATCTTGATGTATTCTTTTAATCCAAGCCTTCCATTCCATTCCTGAGATCATTTTAGGCGTTTTTCCGAAAATGAAGCCGATCCGAGTTTCTGGTGGACCGTACCTTAGCAACAGCGATTTTCACCGTATAAATTCACTCGAATCTTTCTACATGCTAAAAACCTTCAATATTGGACTCATATAATTGTCATGAGCCGTGAAATCCAATGGTCGGGGTTGGATTCACCTGATGTCGGCCCCACACAAGGAAAACCGTGAAAAATCGGTTTTTTTGAAAAAAATAATAATAAATAATAAAAGGAAGGGCAGCCTCTGCTGCCGCTGACACGCCAGAAGGCAGCAGGCACTGCCTACGGATGGCGGACGGGTGCTCTGGTAGCCACCCACGGCTCCAGCCGTGGACCCCACCTTGATTTATGTATATCATCCAAGCCGTTCATGAGATGGGCCCCTGCTTGAAGTGGGTCCCCTCCAAAAATCAGGCCCATCAAAAGTTTAGGTGGCCCACATCATAGGAAACAGTGGGAATTGACCGTCTACCCTTGAAACCCTTTTTGGGTCAACAGAAGTTTTGGATCAAGATGAAATTTTGTTTCTTCTTTTCACCCAGGTACGTGTGACCTTATGAACGGCTTGGATAGCATATAGACATTATGGTGGGCCCCACGTGGGACCCACTTTCCTGGAAGCGGATTGGCTGGTATTCCTCAACCAACTGTATAGATACTGTATTGCGTCCGCATGCCTGAGGGCTGCTGTGATGTATGTGCTTTATACACATCATCTGTAGGACCCACCGGATGTGGGGTACATCCTCACCGTCCGTCCGTTTTGAAGGGAACGTGGGACCCAGTTTAGTGACGTGCTGAGTGCAGCACGTGGGCCTCCTTGATGGATGGTTTCCATCCAGTCGTCCATCCATCTTACTGGGACGGACAGGAGCTTGAGTAGCCACCATGATATATGTATTTCTTCCATGTTGCACAGCAGCAACACGTGTGGCCCATTGGATGTGGGCCCACCTTGAAAACACATGCATCCAGCACGTGGACCCCCACCTTGAGGATGGTTTGTGTCCAGGGCCGTCCAGTAGGCTGGACGCTGGAGTAGTTTAAAGTAAATATAATAATAATATTGTTATAATTATTAATATTATATATATATTATATCTAATATATATATATATATATATATATATATATATAATATTCATCTGGTGGCCCCCGTGCTGTGTGGGCCAGCGTGATGTATGTGCATATCCATACCCTCCGTCCATTTTCCTTGGATGTGGGGCCACCTCACACGTGTGACTTGTGTGGGTAGGGCCCACCTATATGTATGAATTTCATCCGCGATGGATGGTGCATGTGAAGACCACCCATCAACCATTGATCCAGACCATCCCCACCAGGCGTCCAGGGACTGGATTTTATAAAATATTATATCTCTGTATAACTGGTGGGCCCCACGAGGATGACCCACCAAATGTATGTATTGTAAAATCATGTCGTCTGTCCAGCAGTGAGACTCACTGTGATGTGATATTCCATCCACACCGTCCATTCCTGGACAGCGAGGTCTCCTTGATGGATGTTTTGTACATCCACCGTCCATGCATGGGACGTGGGGTCCACCTTGTTGCTGCCACATGGGGGCTGGGCCGCTGTAATGTATGTGTGTGCATCCGCACCGTCCACTGCTTGGGACGGTGGGAACCACACCTTGATGTATTTATTCCATCCCCATCGTCCATCTGACGAGGACGTTGTGTGATATCACGAGGTCTGTGTTTCATCCAGACCGTCAGTCCATTCTTCAGATGAGGCGGGGTCCACCTTGATTTATTATAAATTTTCATGCCATCCAGATAGTGCTAGATGGTGCTGGACAATGTTTTGGGCACTGCTGATCATTATTAGTGGGCCATGTGCCCTATGGAATGATAGTGAATAGTAAAACACCTCTACACCTGCAACTAGTGAAATGATTTTTGGTGTGATCCAAGCTCATTTGAGGCCCATTGGTGCGACCTATCCATAGGGCCCATCATGATGATTTTTTGGCCCGTGTACGTGGCCCACTTGTTTCATATTTGAGGCCCAGTGCGATGTATGTATGGCCCGTTAAGTTTGTGTATGAATTCCTTATATGGGCCACTCCTTGGGAGCAATGTTGGTTAAATGGCCACAATCGTTGGACAATGATGGTTTAATGTCCACATTGTTGACCTTCCCTTAGTCCTTGTTAGGCCCACTCTCATCATCCTCTTAGTGGGTTAACCCAAATAAGTGGGACCCATTCACCATGAACGGATGGTTCCATGTTACCGAATTTGATATACCCATGGCCGAGGCCGCCTATCTTTAAATTATGGTTGATCGGTTGCTCATCTAGGGACCCCGCCCGCCCTATTTACGTGCTGGTTGTCGGTATCGATTGTCGATACCGATCATTGATTCTGATTATCGATCGATTCCGATTGTCGTGACTTATTGCCGACTTCGATCGACGTGACCGATTTGCCGATTCTGATTATCGATCTATCTCGATGGTTGTGACCGATTTACCGATTCTGATTATCGATCGATTCTGATTGTCGTGACCGATTGCTGACTTCAATCGATGTGACCAATTTGTCGATTCTGATTATCGATCTATCCCGATGGTTGTGACCGATTTACCGATTCTGATTATCGATCGATTCTGATTGTCGTGACCGATTGCCGACTTCGATCGACGTGACCGATTTGTCGATTCTGATTATTGATTTATCCCGATGGTTGTGACTGATTTGCTGATTCTAATTATCGATCGATTCTGATTTTCATGACCGATTGCCAACTTCGATCGACGTGACCGATTTACCGATTCTGATTATTCTATCCCGATGGTGGTGACCAATTTGCCGATTCTGATTATCGATCGATTCCGATTGTCGTGACCGATTGCTGACTTTGATCGATGTGACCGATTTGTCGATTCTGATTATTGATCTATCCCGATGGTTGCGACCGATTTGCTGATTCTGATTATCGATCGATTCCGATTGTCGTGCCGAATGCCGATTCGATTGCCGAGGCCGATTTCGATTGCCGAGGCTGATTGTCGTGACCTATATGATTACATGTGACTCGTAGTTGAGGCCCATTATGACACGTAGTAGGCCCATGATGCATGACCCATTTGATGTATTCGAGACCCATGTGTAGGGCCCACATGTCATATATTTGAAGCCCGTGGGCAAAGCCCATTGTGATGTGTTCATGGCCCATGGGTAAGGCTCATTATGACGTATTCATATATGGCCTATGGGGCAAGGCCCATTGTGATATGTATTAGGCCCATGAGTAGGGTCCACCTGTTGTGTATATGTGGCCCTTGAGTAAGCCCATCGTGTTGTATATTAGGCATTTGTGAGGTCGTGGGCCCATTATATGTTTGGCTCTATGTGGCATTCCTTGGGGGCAATGTTGGTACATGTCCACATTGTCAAGGCTGATAGTTATGCCGGTTATTGATACCGATTATAAGTAGGTGACAGCATATCATCATAATACATGCCCATACGCATCATCTACATGTTTGTTATGAGATGTGATTGACCATTCCATATGCCATAGGGCAGGTTGTTCATAGGGCTCCCTGATAGGCGGAGTTGCCCCATATGAGAGCATGGCATGCACAGGGCTGATGCATGACTGAATTGTTTGACTCATGCATATTGCATTATGTGTTATGATTATTGTACGCCCTAGCGACATCAGGGTTGTAGCCTCCACAGGTATTTCATGGATGGCCAGATGGGACACCGGAAATTTGTTCTACATGGGGTGCTATAGATATCCCTGGGTGAAAGTCCCTAAACCCTCTTGGTTCCAGAGGTTGCTCCAACGTCTAGACCGAGTGGATGCATGAGCGCATGGGGCCGTATACCGTTAGGCTGCGTCTCCAACTGTGTCGTGGTCGGTTGGAAGGGGGTGCGGCCTTACCTGCCCGAGAGGAGGGGGTAATGCTAGGCTGAGTCTGACCAGCTCGAGGAATGGGTCCGCTATCGACGAGCCGGGCCCGATATTGGCAGGCGGATAGTGAGGTCTCTTCCACTCACCTTGTTGCGCGCGATGGGCGGCAATCTGGTTTTGAGTGTAATAGACCCCGGTGATTTCCCAGAGAAGAACCGTACTGATATGTGGACTTATTGAGTAGGAGTTGCATGCTCATTCATTCATTCCTTCACTATCCACTCGGGCTGGTGGTGCGCAACTAATTGTTGTGTACCTTCGTTATGGCAAAGATTCGGTTGGGCGCGCGACTAACCTGAGATCAGGAGTTCACCACGTTGAGTCTGACTATCCAAATTTGGGTATGGGACTGGTTTGGATAGAAGTCCCTTGTGGTGGACCCCGTAGCCTGCGATACTACGTACTATCATCCCAACTTCACACTCCAGCATGGTCATTCCATTCGCACCGCATATTACATTACATCTGCGGCATATTGCATCTTGGGTTAATATGGTCTAGATACGGTTGATGCTATTCATGGACTCATCAGGAACTGCATACTGCATCGTACCCTCGACATCTGATATCTGGTTCTTTGTGACTCCTCATTTGCATAGCTGTTCTATATTGCGTATTCTGACATTGATTGACTCATGGAATTGTCTGTATTTCTGCTTATTTTGTTATCGTATGATTTATGATCTCGTCAGTATTCCTAGTTACTCTGAAAATTCATGATCTTGTTAATATTTCTGCTTATTTTCGGTATTGTATGATGACGGCATTGTATTGAATACTTGGCACTTACCTTGTGCACACACTTACACCACCCTCTAAGCTTTCTATAAACTTATGCACGATAGATGCATGCAGGTAATGTTAGGTTATAGCAGTGTCGAGCTTGGAGCGTACAGCAGTCTTCTGGAGCTTGATTTTCGATATTATGTATTTTCCCTTTCAGCATTGTACTCAACTGATTATATTAGTGGATATGTGATGATGATGTTGCCTTTGTGAATTGGGTAATCTTGTGGTTATGCTTATTTTGAGTTAAATGTACATTGGAAAAAATGAAAAAATCCTCCTTGTAGGATCCCAGGATCGGAATTTGGCGTATGGGCGCTAGGAGCCGAGAATGGGGTACTACGGAGGCTGTCGGCACCGAATTCAACGATCGTGATTCCTGCAAATCCGATTTCCGGGTTTGGGGCGTGACACCATGTGATGTATATGCGGCCCGTATTTGAGGTCCATTGTGATGTGTATTAAGCTCTTGAGTAAGGCCCATGGTGTTGTATATTAGGCCCTTGTGTGAGGCCTTGGGTCCACTATATGTTAGGCTCTATGTCACGCCCCAAACCCAAAAATCGGATTCACAGGAATCCCGATCGCCAAATCTGGTACCGACAGCCTACGTAGTACCCCATTCTCGGCTCCTAGCGTCCATACGCCAGATTCCTATCCTGGATCCTACAAGGAGGATTTTTTTTCTCAATGTACATTTAACTCGTAATAAGCATAACCAAAGATTACCTAATTCACAAAGGCAACATCATCATCACATATCCACAAATATAATCATTTGAGTACAATGCTGAAAGGGAAATACATAAATCAAAAATCAAGCTCCAAGAGACCACTGCACGCTTCAAGCTCAACACTGCTGCAACCTAACATCACCTGCACGCATCTATCATGCATAAGCTTATAAAAGCTTAGAGGGTGGTGTAAGTGTGTGCACAAAGTAAGTGTCAAGTATTCAATACAATGTCATCATCATACAATACCGAAATTATTGGTAATCCATAAATCGTATATTATCGGAATAAGCAGAAATACTGACAAGAGCAGGAATTATCAGAGTAAACAGAAATACTGACAATATCATAAATCATACGATAACAGAGTAAGCGGAAGTATGGATAAGTCCATAAGTAAATCAATATTGGAATACGCAATATAGAACAGCTATGCAATAAGGAGTCATAAAGAGTCAAATATCAGATGCCGAGGATACAATACAATATACAAATCCTGCTAAATTTGTCTAGGCCATATAGGTACAGAAACATAGCAACCCAAAATGTCATATGCCTGCAGATGTAATGCAATATGCGATGTGAATGAAATGACCATGCTGGAGTGTGAAGTCAGGATGATAGTACGTAGTATCGTAGGCCACGGGGTCCACCACAAGGGACTTCTATCCAAACCAGTCCCATACCTAAATTTGGATAGTCAGACTCAACGTGGTAAACTCCTGATCTCAGGTTAGTTGCGCGCCCAACCGAAATCCTTGCCATAATGAAGGTACACATAATTAGTTGCGCACCCCCAGCCCGAGTGGATAGTGAATGAATGAATGAATGAGCATGCAACTCCTACTCAATAAGTCCACATATCAGTACAGTTCCTCTCTGGGAAATCACCGGGGTCTATTACACTCCAAACCAGATTGCCGCCCCATCGCGCGCAACAAGGTGAGTGGAAGAGACCTCACTATCCGCCTGCCAATATCGGGCCCGGCTCGTCGATAGCGGACCCATTCCTCGAGCTGGTTAGACTCAGCCAGCATTGCCCCCTCCTCTCGGGTAGGTAAAGCCGTACCCCCTTCCAACCGACCACGACACAGTGGGAGACGCGGCCTAACGGTATATGGCCCTCATGCGCTCATGCATCCACTCAGTCTAGACGTTGGAGCAACCTCTAGAACCAAGAGGGTTTAGGGACTTTCGCCTAGGGATATCTATAACACCCCATGTAGAACAGATTTTCGGTATCCCGTCTGGCCATCCACGATATGCCTGTGGAGGCTTCGGCCCTAATGTCGCTAGAGCACACAATGCAAGATGCATGAGCCATACAATCCAATCATGCATCAATCATGTGCATACCGTGCGCTCATGTGAGATAACCTCTGCCTATCAGGAAGTCTCATAACAATCTGCCTAATGACATATGCAATGGTCAACCACATCTCATAACAAACATGCAGATGATGAGTATGGGCATGTACCATGATGCTATGCAGTCATATACTTATAATCGGTATCAATAACCGGTATCAACAATCGGCCTCGACAATGTGGACATTTAACTAACATTGCCCCCAAGGAATGGCTCACACAAAGCCAAACATATAATGGGTCCACGGCCTCACACAAAGGCCTAATATACAACACAATGGGCCTTACTCAATAGCGTAATACACACCATGAGGGGCCTTTCACATGGGCCTAACATACATCACAATGGGCTCCTTCATCTGGTACCCAAATGCATCACAATGGTCCTCCACTATGGGTCACATATACATCATATAGGTCACGACAATCGGCCTTAGCAATCGAGATCGACCTCAACAATCGAAGTCAGCCTTAACAATCGGAATCGACAATCGGAATCGGTACCGATAATCAACATCTAAAATCAGCACCAGACGATCATCATCGATAATCTGCACCAACAACCAGCATATATAAACAAGGCGGGGTCCATGAATGGACAACCGATCAACCATAATGTAAAGATCGACTCTCGGTCGTGGTGATATCAAATCCGATAGCACGGAGTCATCCTTCTATGGCGAATAGGGCCCACTTATTTAGGTTAACCCACAAAGAGAATGGGCCTAACAAGGCTTAAGGGAAGGTCACAATGAGGACATCTAACCGTCATTGCCCATCAATGTGGACATCTAACCAACATTACTCCCAATGAGTGACCTTCATAGGGGTGAACATAAAATGGGCCCATGGCCTCGCACAAAGGCCTAGTACACATCACTATAGGCCGCATCACATGGGCCTCGAATACATCATATGGGCCACAAAACATGGGCTTCAAACAAAATAGGCAGGCTTTACTCATGGGCCTTATACACATCAAGTGGGCTACATCAATGGGCCTCGATTACATCACATGGGCCACAATGGGCCAAAATATATCATGGGCCAGACATATAGAATTATAGTACAACAATGGGCCAGGATATATGGCAGTAATTAGAGTCAATGGGGCCTCGCTAATGGGCCATAAATACACAATAGGTGAGCCCCATCACATGGGCCAAAGATATAAACAGGTGTGCCCCCGCACATGGGCCAAAATACATCATGATGGGCCGCGTCAATGGGCTACATCACATGGTCCTAATATACGTCACGGTGGGCCACATCAAGTGGGTTATATCAATGGGCCGTAACCCATGGGCCCCAAACACATCTCAATGGACCTTAACCCATGGGCCACAAATACATCAAGATGGGCCTACTCAAATGGGCCTTATAAATATCGAGGTGGGCCTCAACAACGGGCCACAATACATCAATATAGGCCCCATCGCATGGCCTTAGGTATATTAAGTGGGCCACACCATTGGGTCCCATGCATATCAAATGGGCCATATCCCATAGGCCTGAATACATCACAATGGGCCTCAACCCACGGGCTCTAATACATCACGATGGGCCTTAACCCATGGGCCCTAATACATCACATCCAAATGGGGCCTCACTCATGGGCCTCCAATACATCAAACGGGCCTCATAACGTGGGCCTTATGTACATCAAGGTGAGCCTCAACAACGGGCCACAAATATATCAAAGTGGGCCTCCCAAAATGGGCCTTTTGTATATATCGAGGTGGGCCTCAACAACGGCCACAAACACAACAAGTACAATATATCATACTATATATATATATATATATATATATATATATATATATATATATATATATATATATATATATATATATTCTATAATTATCTCAAAAGATCGGCTGGACCGCACTCCAATAAATAGTAGTGACAGTGATTTCCACCGTTAAAATCCTATAGGGCCCAATAATGGAAATAGATGAAGTGAAGGCAAAAAACATTAGCTTGATCGGAACTATCGTGGCCCTTAAGAAGTTTAAACGGTGAATGTCACTATCCCCGCTATTTTCTAGTGGTGGGGACCCACTTGAACTAGGGATCTGACTCATTCTTTAGCTCATGCCATAATTGAGCTTTCAAAATGGTTGGCTGGCTTGGATGCAACGCACGCATCATGGTGGGTCCCATAGATGGATGAAGAGGGTGAAACAGGTGGGGCCCCGTAACTTGGTGACGTCACATACACCAGTTGTATAGCTGGTATGCGGCACGCCAGCCACTCCACTTCATAAGGTGGGTCCACACGTGTGTGAAAAGGCCTAGCTATAAGTCCTAGAGGGGGGGGGGGTGTGAATAGGACAATGCCAAATAAAACTTATAACAGCGGAATTAAAAAGAAAATGATAGCCAAAGTAATCACAATGCCGGAAAGTAAAACAACCTCAAAAATCTGATCTTGAGGGATTGATACAAATGTTGTTCTAAGGACAACCTTACACCAAAAAACCAGAGTTTATGGTAGGACAACCTTATTTTCTAGAAAGATCTTTGTATCAAATCTCAAACCAAAGAGGAATAAAGAAATAAATACAAACTAAATTGAAATAAATTGTAATCACAATGTATTGTTCTAGGGACAGCCATACACCATAAAATGGCAGGGCAACCTTGCTGGAACAACTTTTAAAAGAAATTGAATATCAAGCTGATAAAGGAATAGCAGAAAATAAATTTTAAACTATTACAAAATTCTCACAATGCTTGAATTAAATGATTACAACATTCACCACCATACATACATCCCACAAATGAATATTAAATTAGAAATATAAATCATTCAACCACAACACAAGGGATTATAGTGGTTCGCCTGTGTGTTCACCAACTGTTAAACACAGCCACCCACAAAATGCTACTCCACTCCTAATATCCTCACACAGGGATATTAGCGTTCACTAAAAAAATATTTTTTCCCAGGTTCACCAAAAACCTTTACAATTGTGTCTTTGTCTGTGGGCTTACACAATTAAAAAAAAACCCCACTTCTGAGTTTTCTGGCTCTCCTCAGATAACCAATACAACCAGATTTTTTCTGGCAAATCTTGAAAGAAACCAAAACAGAAAGGAATTACAATTAAATGTAAAATACCTGATTATCTCCTTCGTTGTAGCAGCCCGTAGAACCAAATCAGAGTAGATGATTGAATATCCAAGTTCAATGTCCAGTACTCAATTACTATGGTTCTAATTCTAATAGATTTTAAATTAAACCAAGTAGAGCTTGCCTTAATTGATTTTGATTCCAAAGAAAGGGAATAACAATTCCTCTTATCAAATTAGATTGGAATAATAGAAACAAAATCAATTAAATAAAGCTAAGGAAAGAGAATATTAAATAAGCACACTTAGCTTAGATGGAGCACAGAATTATCTCTCAGAAGTTCGACGAAGATTGACTTGAATGGATTAATTAATTTGATGATTTCTTCTGAGATTCGTGCTCTATTTATAGGTGAGCAGATTGCATCTTCGACTGGTCTAAGGAGCTCTTCGACTAGTTGAATAAATAACAATTTGAAAAAAATCGGGCGCGATAAGCTTTGACCGTTCTACGACTGGTCAAGGCCTCCTTCGACTGGTCGAAGACCTTGTGAATTATCGCTGGACTTTGAATCGAAGATTACGACTGGTCGAAGAAGCAGTCGACACTGTTCCTACGACTGGTCGAACAGATTCCTGGACTAGTCGAAGCCTAACAGAATTTATCCGATTTTTGTAACAAACTCACGACTGATCGAGGAATTTCTTAGACTGGTCGAAGCAACTCTAGGATTAGTCGAAAAGGCCTAGGACTAGTCGAAGAACTGACCAAACTTATGTAAAATAAACATTCAATTATGTATCCAAAGTGACCTACTTCTAAGGTCAACCTAAGGTCAGTCAAACCTCAACCATGAAGTAAGGACATTGAAATATTAGGAACTAGTGAGCTTGAAGTATGAGCCTTGAAGTCTTGATGTAGTTCAATCTTGAAATCTTGATGTAGCTCAATCTTGAAAGTGTCTTGAGTTCTTTATGAACTACCTTGAAGTCTTCTTGAAGTCTTGCAGCTTGAGTCATGTCTTGTGAGTAGTTCTTACATTCAAGTTTGATCTTTGTACTTGTGAGCTTAGCTTGTTCATGAATGTTGATCTTTGAGAGAGCTTCACTTATGCAAGATATATAACAGTGATTTGGCACCACAATTTGACAACAAACAGGGATATTAAATATAGCACTTACAATCTCCCCTTTGTCAAATTAGTGACAAAACACATAACCAAGATAAACATACAATAAAACAACTGGTTAAAGAGATATGAACCAGTTCATATATCACTGCAAATCAATATTCAATATTCAACATTCAACATTCAACATTCAACATTCAACCAGTTGCATTCAACTAGTTCACACATACTCCCCCTGAGTAACATAACCAATGCTACTCCTCTCGCAATCACATCGTTAAGAACAAACCATTCTCCCCCTTTTTGTCACAATATAACAAAGGAAATAAAGGAGAACTAAATAAAGGGATATATGATAGTAAATATGAGGAGTTATGAGATAATAGCAAAACAGAGATAAAAGACACAGCATAGCTTCACATAGATTAAATATCCAGCATAAAAAATAGATAGTATCCAACTCAAAACAGTCAACCAAGTGCTAAGTTATAAGGTTATTACAGACCAAAAATCCCATATAAACTAGTCAGAATTAGAACTAGAAGACGGAGCAGGAATAGAGGGATCAAGTTGGTGCATGCCTTTGTTTAATCGCCGAAGATATTTCCGCATGTACTTGAATTGAGAATCATGAGCAACAGACATGGTTTCTATCTTTCATTCAATTTTCGACTTTCCCCTCCAATGCACTCAGACGTGCATCAAAATCAGATGGTACAAAATCTGGATCATTTGTTGAATCAGAATCCAGTTCCTCAAAGATATCATCCATATTAATGTCATCCCCTGCTTCTTCATGACCACCACCACCACCATTACCACCTTGTTCAGGAAGTAATTCTAGCTTCATCTTCTTGAAATTAGAGTTGTTGAAAATCAGATGATGAATAGGTGCCTCATTAACTGGCATATCGACCACATATGTGTAGCTAAAACAGTCATTAAATAACCAAAGGGATGTCACTATGACCAGGATGGAGTCTAAACTGAAGAAGGAAATGACAGATTAAGGATGGGAGACAAATCTGAGTACCACTGGAAATAGCATGAATAATACGTACCATAAAAGAGGTCAAGTCAGTTTTATTACCTGACCGAGGATACAAATTAGACACAAAGATTCTATGGAGCACTCTGTATTGGGTAACAAAAAACTTGCGGGAAGCGCATTCCCTTTTTGTGTCCATTGAACATCCATGTTGCACAAATCTCTAGTGAGCAAGCGTTTTTCAGAAATTGAGGGTTTTATCAGTTAGGTTATGGATAGGAATACCCTCATCATTCACAGGAATTTCCATAAGGGCTGAAATAAATGACGATCAATTTCAAATGGCCCTTCACTAGTAGATATTTTAAAAGTTAAACTATCCAGTGAGAAGTCACTAATGCATGTAAACATGGATTGAGCAATGGACCGGTATGCAGGCCTACCCCAATGCAATAAGTTAACCCAACCTACAGCTTCAAGCAAAGGTAGGATATCAAAAGGAGCAATATGGTTAATATCAACAGGATGTTCAACAATAACATTACGAGCTTTAGATCTATAACATAAGAAGAACATTGTAGGCTCAAGAAGATGACGTTTGGTCAATCTGGAGGAAGAAGAAGGACCACACGGGAAGTAGTTTTTTCTACCTTTACAAAGGCATTTGCAACAAGGATATCAATGAATTAAGA
>JAJHSJ010000015.1:35419619-35514748 GCA_021015155.1 Magnolia officinalis
TACTCGCCTGAAAGCTGTTGTTGTATGCGAACACTGCATAAGGAAGACAGTCATCCCAACTGTCCTTGAAATCCAAGACACAGGCCCGTAACATGTCCTCTAAAATCTAATTCACCCGCTCTGTCTGCCCGTCGGTTTGAGGTGAAATGCAGTACTGAACTTCAGCTTCACACCCATCGCTTCCTAGATACGAGTCCAAAAGATAGACGTGAATCGCATGTCGCAGTCCGACACGATCTCTAAAGGAACTCCATGTAGACGCACTATTTTTTGATGTACACTTATCCAAGTTGTTTTGCAGAGTTCGTCACTTTGATAGGGAGAAAATGAGCCGATTTGGTCAACCGGTCCACGATCACCCAAATAGAGTCATAACCCTTTCTCATCTTCGGTAACCCAGATGAAATGTAACGCGCCCTGAAAATCGGGGTCGAGCTTAAACTCAACTCTCGAGTTCCAACGCATCACTTATGCAACAAAATGAATGATGATTGAATGTTTGTTTGCATTGGTGTAGTGAACATGAGTGGGATTAAGCCAAAAACATATCATACTCCAGAGATAAGTGAATTAGCATGCGGAAGACTGTGATAATAAATAAAATATATAAACTGTGGTGAGTCTCCAGAGTGTGATAACATTACCAGGTTAAATAATTACAAGTATAATTCTAAAATATACCAAATGTGTAAAGTCCTCTAGTCCATATCCCAGAAAGCCCCGTTGATCAGGACACGGCTCACAGGATCCCGCCTGAAACTGCATAAAGGAGGAATCCTCCTCATCCTCATAAAATCCGGCTCCATTTCATAAGCATCGCCATCACCTAACCTAAACTCATAAATCTAGTTGGTGTGTACACACCGTCCCGTAATGTGGGGTGAGTGATCAACTCAGTGGAACAATAAAGCATAGGTTAACCTGTTATCAATGTAGTCAAGCAGTAATGATAAAGCAGGACAATGAAACAATCCTAACTACTCTTATTTAATGCAAGTATGAATGACATGATGAATGCCCCTTGCCAAACACCCTCATGCGACACCATCTTACGTTTGTGTCATGCGTTCATCCTTCAGTGCACCACATCTACCAGGCACATGCAGTGCGATGATGAGCATGATTACCAAGTTGTTATTAGTCCATTTCAAACAGCAGTTATTGGGAAACTAAGGTACCTCCCTTGTATCATTCCCAAACATGATCCATTCTAGGGTCGTCAGTCCTAGTTAATCTCATACGATGGTGTGTTTCTAGGTCACTGCAAGGGCTGCCAAGGGCAGTGTTTACACACCACGGATTTACACCCACTCCCCCATCACCCTTTTTAACGATTCATCACTAATTTGATACAGGCCTAGTTCATACTCTATACACTACGGTAAAACTCGTCGCCTCACCCCAAATTCAGAGTATGCTCGAGGTCACTACAAAGGGTTGTTAGGGCTGTTGCTCGCAATCGTTGCACCACTCCCCCATCACCTTATCAATGTAGGCCGACAGCACAAATATAGTGTCCCATACCACCATAATCGGCTCACGAGTCTGGTTGCTCACTGGTCACTACGGGGAGGCACGTGGCCCCAGCGTAGGCCAACAGCTCAACCACGGTGTCCCATACCACCATGCCCGGCTCATGAGTCTTAGCGAATCGAGGTACCATGGTTAGAGGGGATTTCACTGGTAAGTTTGGTACCCTAGGTTCAAGCAGAGGCGTCCAAACATGGTGAACATACATAAGACAGATCGGGTTACTTGACGAGCTCGGCTAACTCGGCGCACAACAAGTTTGAACGATATGAAGCGCATAAGCACTCGTGTGGCCAACCACTATCGCCACCGAAGTACGACTCGGGTTCGTCGAACACATCTCACGTGGCAAATGAATCTCAGCCACGAATTCAATCCCGTTACCGATTGCCTGGACTATAATTAGAGCCCCAATCACATTCAATTGTAGATAATTAAAGCAGTAATGGATCAAGGTTCAAATCATACAATCAAAGTCTGATATTATCCGTTTAGGGCTGTCAGGGCTGTTGCACACGCACTCGTTGCTCCCCACTCACCCCTCACCCATGACGGATCATACAACATAAACATGAATTTAAACATATGCATTACATAGATAAAATCATATAATCAGTTGAGCATTTTATGAAGCACAACACAAGCATAAGTTTGTACATATTCAATTCCTAATCACACAGCTATCCAAGGAAATCATACACATATTAAAGGAGTTGAGAGTCATATCTCAACACCCTTATACATTACAATTTACTAACTACTACTCATTCAACGTTTTTAACAAACACTTAGACTACATACATCAACATACATGACATATGTTGATCACATAGTATAAGCCAAATCCTTTCACTAGGGAGTTACCCAATCATAACACGCATACACCCACGACGGATAGTCACGCAAGCAGGAATCCAAGTTCATATTCATTCAGTCATTTCCACAAACCTTGGGCCACACATTTTAGCATATATAGTGTAATTGGCCGTGGCGTAATTTAGGGCAAATCCTTTCGTCAAAGGGGTATCGCCAATACAACAATCATATATGCATGACAATTAGTCATGGCGAGCACGAATGAGAATTCTATACTCATTCAGTCATTTTCACAAAACACTTAGAATACACTATTTTAACATACATAGTGTATTTAGCAAAAACATGAATTAGGGCGAGTCCTTTCGCCAAACAAGGATTTTATCCATATATCATATATCAATACAGCAAATAATCATGGCAAACATTTCCAAAATTTATACGTATACGGTACTTTCTACAAATACCTAAGTTATGTAAAATTCCATATTCTTCTTCGTCTTAATCGAACGGAAATCAGACACCACTTTGTACATGTGCAATTGCATGCAGATCATGAATCTATCATTATCTGACAATGAAAGCGTTGAAAACCATAACCTATACACCTAAAAAGTCCGCACCTTTTGTCGTAGAATCGTAACGAAGTCGATAGGTTTGCTAAGCTTTTGTATATGGCAGTTTGGCAACCTATGGAATTAAATAGGTTAGCTATTTCATAACCTACAACTATCAAAACCGCAAATCAGTTTAGGGTTAGGGTTTCTTACCTAGAAAGGACGCCGGAATCGCCGGGAAAGCGATGAGAATGGAGCGGTTAAGCATGGATAGCAGCAGGGAAGCAAGGCAGGGAGATGCTGCTCCCACATCTCCCACACTTTCTCTCTCTTTTCTCTCTTCCCTCTCTAGCGTTTCTCTCAAATTTGTATGGCTGTGAAGAGAGGGTTCTAAGTCCTTATATAGCCTAAAAACTCAACAATTAGACACGTAGGTATACTTGTTAACGCAAGTAGGGACTCTTATTTCAACCAACGGAGGCTATTCTCAGCTCAGGAGGACCTACCCTCCTTGAGTCAAAGGTCGGGCTTAAGCTCACTAACACTACTGGATCTACATACCATTAAGTTTTCGTTCCAGTAGGGTTCTCAGATCACGCGTGGCGGACCAGTTTCAGTTCAACGGTCAGCGGATCTCGATCGGAGATTCCGAGTACATGGATATGTGTATGAAATTTCTCTTGATCCGAGGGTGTAATTTGGTCTGATTCTAACGGTCTGGTTGCTTAAAACTGATCCGTAAGTGGGAGGTGCCAGATTACTATTTGAGATATTTATTTGTAAAGAAATTCAAGTGTTTTCACACTCCTCGCTCCGGACTCAAGCGAATTACACTGGGACACTACCTGGATTTGATTTCCGAGATGGTTGTCAAGCCCAGCAAGGCGGTCCTAATTCCTTAACTTCGTGTTAATCGGACTTCCAACGTGCGGTCCAGATCTGATACGGTGTTTCGAGATGTTCCTGAGAGCAGCTGGGTAATGAGATTGATCCTAGATTTTAGGGTAACCTAGCGTCAATGATTCTACAAGTTTTGGGTCTTGCAGATCGTATTTAAAGTGATTGGTGCTAATTTCACAGGTACTCTAGTTTAACACTGGCTAATTCTCGCCTAATTTCTAAAGGATTTAGTCCTATATGATTTCTGTCTGAGGTGGTACTTAGTCCTTTGTAGTAATGTTTAGCTTAAGTATTGTTCTTCATTACTTAAACTTTAAGATAGTGTTTAATGTGAAAGTACTTAGAAGGATTTAAAGAACGAGGTGGTGAAAGGTGAGATTTGTGAAGGCAATGGGTTCAAAAGTGGTTTTAGACTTTGGGATTTGAGTTTTGACAAGTTAATAAGGTGTTAGGATCGACCCATTGCCTAAGGACGTCTAATCCCAGATTGGCAAAAAATCTGGGATGTTACATGAATCCTAGAGATGAAGTCCCACTTCCATTCAGCTATGGGCATGGGCTGAAGGAGTCCAGGAGATCGGCGATGCTCGGCCTTGACCTGCTGACATGTGAGACAACGGGAAACATACTCTGCGATATGGACCTTCATGTTGTCCCACCAAATACGACCTCTTCAAATCTTGATAAATCTTCGTGCTACCAGAATGCATCGCAAGCTTCGAACTGTGAGCTGTATCGAGAAGCTCCTGTCTTAAGTCCTGAATATCTGGGACGCATAGGCGGCCACGGTATCGTAGGCCCCATCAATGCCAACTCTCCACTTGGAGTCCCTGGCGTTGCTACTTACTCTCGAAGCTCAACCAACCGTTTCATCGCCCTTCTGGGCCTCAATAATCCTGTCGTCAATTAGTGGTCACGCCCGAATGTGCGCAACGCTCTCAAATGGATCCTCCACTGTGAGTTTATGCTCGCGAACTCCTGTCGAACTCCAACATTCCCACTCTCCTATCATTAGCGGAGCCGCAAATGCTATAGCCTTCTTGCGGCTCAACGCATCTGCCACAAGGTTGGCCTTGCCAGGATGGTAGGAAACCTCAAACCTGAAGTCCTTCAAGGTCTCCATCCATCGGCGCTGCCTCATATTCAAGTCCCGCTGAGTGAATATATACTTAAGGCTCTTGTGGTCACAGAAAAGCTCGAACTCCTCTCCATAGAGGTAATGTCTCCAGAGCTTCATTGCAAAAATGACAGCTGCTAACTCAAGTTGTGTAAGGTAATTCTCCTCGTGCTTCCTTAATTGTCTCGAGACATATGCAATCACCCTATCCTTTTGGCATAAGGACGCAACTCAAGCCAACGCGAGACGCGTCAGTGTATATCGTGTACTTAACCCCTTGCTCTGGCAATACTAGCACAGGGGCAGTACGTCAGTCTGTCCTTCAGCTCTTGAAAAGCTCTTCCTCCGCCTCCTCATTCTCATTCCAGGCGAACTTCAGATCCTTACGCATCAACTGTGACAACGGCCTGGCTATCTTCGAGAAGTCCCGAATGAAGCGTCGATAGTACCCTGCTAGGCTAAGAAACTCCTCACCTCGGAACCGAGCCAAGCTGCTTCCAAATCTGAACTGCGGCTACCTTAGCAAGGTCCACAACTATCCCATCCATGGACACCACATTCCCAGGAACTTGACTTCCTCCTGCCAGAAGTCGCACTTCTTATACTACGCGAACAACTGGTTCTTCTTCAAAGTATCCAACACCGTTCTCAGGTGCTCCTCGTGACTCTTCCCGACACGTGGAATATATAAGGATGTCATCAATGAATACGATGACGAATCGGTATAAGAATGGCCGAAATACCCCGTTCATCAAGTCCATGAACACGGCCGGTTGTATAAGAATGGCCGAACACTTCTTATACACTAGGTTATATAAAGCCCTTCTCTACCAGCCCGTCAATCTGTTTCCGCAGTTCCTCCATCTCACATGGAGGCATACGATAAGTCGGCAGAGAGATGGGTGTCGCACCTGGCATAAGATCAATGGTGAAATCGATCTCGCGCCGAGGAGGCAAACCAGGAATCGTCGCGAACACACCTGCAAAATCCTGAACTACAGGCATATTTTCCAGCATCGGACCATCAACCTGCTCTAATAGGGTAGCGTAGCTACTGATGCGGTAATACCAACTGACCTGCACTGGGAAGGTAAAGACCGTGCTGTCAGTCCACGTGCTGTCACAATCCGAGTATCGCAATCAATCTCGGCCTTCATCTCCACGAGCCAGTCCATGCCGAGAATCACATCATAATGATGGAGCGGTGAGACCAACAGGTCGACAGTCACTGTCCTGCTCCCTAGGTCTATCGAACAACCTATATAGATCGTAGTGGAGTCTGAGAAAGTCCCTGTGGCAGTAAGGAGTCTCATCCCAATCATAGGACTAGTTTCCAACCCTAGTCGCTTGACCGCAGCACATGATACAATAGAGGTAGTAGACCCGGTGTCCACCAATAGAAAGACTGAAATACCTTGTACATGTGCAGTGACCTCAAAGGCCATCGGTGTTATGCCTGGTGCCTAAGGTGACTCAGCTGCGAGTGAGTGCACCCGAGCCTGCTGCTGACGGTTCAGCTGTGGAACCATGGGCCGTTGAGGCGGCCAGAAATGAGATACAGGAGGTCAGAAGGAAGGATGAGCAGGGGCAATCCGTAGAGGTGGAGCTGATATAGCCTGTGGGCGAGGGCGATCAATCCTCTGCGATGGAGAAAACATGCTATCCCTCATCCGAACAAAGCAGCTCTCTGCAGGGTGACCCGGTCTCCCGTAGTATGTACAGGTCACACTTAGACGCCTCATCGGAACTACTGGCACCGTGGTCCTGGGGGGAGAGTCGATCCGAGGCCTCTTGCCGAGGAAAGGCCTGCTCTGAATATCTAGTCGAGGTCTCGTAACCATAGAACCACGAGAACGTGTCAGCCGATCAACATCCTGCTCTGCCCTCATAGACATATGTATCAGCTCGGCATAGGAGGGTATACTGACGCAGCACATCTTCGACCGAATATCCGGTCGCAAGCCCTCTGAAAAACGTTGTATCTGCATCTGCTCGTCAGCAAGAATGGTCGGGACATATCTGCCCAACTTAGTGAATCGATGCTCGTACTCCGTAATTGTCATGCCTCCCTGCCTGAGGCGCAAAAACTCATTCTCCCTCTCATGTCGGTAGGTCTGAGGGTAGTATTTTTCATGGAAACAGAACTTGAAAGCCGCCCATGTCCATGCATATCCAACTGCCACCGTCCGTAGGACACTGTCCCACCATAAGCTAGCCTCCTTCTCAAACATGAAGGTGGCCAGCTCAACCTGCTCCTGCTCCGTACAATGGAGCATCCGTAGCATCTTGGAGATGCGGTCTAACCAGTACTCAGCCTCCTCGGGTCTGTGGAACTCGTGAAAGTAGGAGGCCTCAAGCGCTGGAATCGCTCGAGAAGACTGCGAGTACCCAAGTCTCCCATAGGGTATGCAGCAGGTGTGGGTGGAGGCACATCCTCAGCATGAGCAGGAGGCTCTGTAGTCTTAGCAGGATGTGTATATGGTGAAGGTGGAGTCGCACTTCCACCCTGAGATAAGGCCCCTACAATAGTGGTCATAAGCTGCTACTACTGATGCTGTTGTTGCATCTGTTGCTGATGCATCATCATCATCAACTGCTTAAACCTATCAGTAGGTGAAGCAGCCTGTGGCTCATACTGTGTCGAACAGGATGCCCGGTTCTGCTCACGAACCGGTGGTGTAAAAGGTGGCAGTCCAACTGTCAGACCAGTGGAAGGCTGTGACGTAGGTCTAGTCTGACGATCCGGGCCCAAGCCAGGGTCCGTACGACCATCTCCGTAGGAAGGAGCCTGGTCTATCGTATCAGTGAGCAGTATGTGTGTCGTGCTTTGCGTATATTTTCGTGGCATGCCCTATACAACATAGGGTGTAACGCATGTGAATAAAGCATAGCAACACAATACACAATCATTTAAGCATTCCACACACTTCATAGCAATAGAGGTTGTATGCATTTCATTACTAAAATTGTCATAATACATGGAATACAGAGTTACATGAATCATGACCGGAGATGCATATGAGCTACTACAACAAAAGCTTCAATTACTAAAAACATACTACTAACTACTACATCCATCAACATGAAAACATAAACCGCCTAAAGCGGTAAGCAAAACAAACTACAAACAACAGCATGGATGACTAGGCATCCGAGTCAGGCGATGGAGGAGGGGCATCCTTGTCCTGTACACAGCACAGGATAGTCCTCAATGTGTGAGACACCTTCTTAAAATTTCATTTCATGAAGGTTTCGGTCACCTCAAGCTTGGCTTGGGTCTCACCAAGCTCGGTCCGAACCTGCCCAATCTCTTGCTGCAGGGTGGCTTGACCCTCCTCAATGCGAACCATACGAGCATCCCTCGCAGCCTGAACCGCATTCTGCTTTGGTGGTGTAGTAGGGGAGCTCTCCTCGGTATCCTGAGCCTCTGGTTCCTCTTCTTCTTCTTCTATTTCAGCTTCACTCCCTTCCTCACTCTCTTCTTTTCGCTCTCCGCCTCATCCTCACTCTCCTCATGTCGGGCTCGTCGTCGTCGTGCCCCGAGTTCCATCTGATGGAGAGTATTCTCATCGATTTGATGAATCGATGCCGGCCTTTCCATCCCTAGACTGTAGCCAAACTCCAGTGCAATCTTGCATACAAGTCGGCCGAAGGGAAGTGAATCAGAGCTTCTGGTGGAGCGTGTAGTACTCACTATTGTCGCAACACGAATGTAGGCATGCACAAGTTCGCCCTCTGCCCCACTTGGTACAAAAAGTCTACCATGAGTCGCGTACACTCGCTGCGATTACTGTGGCTGGGGTAGAGGTTATATGTGAAGATGTGATGTAGTAGGATGAAGTCGTCTGCCATATGGGACGCTAGCAGACTCTTATTTGGTTGCCACTCAATCAGTCGGCCACCACAAAGGAAACGTGTGCGACGATCCCTTTCACGAACACTCCCCAAATTCTGCTCACTAGCATGTACTTTGCCAAGAGGCATTGTAACGACTCGAAATTTTCCGTACAAGGGCTTGAGTACCACCTCGACCAAAAATCACTTAGGATTAAATCCTTTAGAAATTTGACAAAGTTAACTAAGTGCTAAACTAAATTAGCCATGAAATCTATTGAAATCGCTTTAAATATGATCTGCAAGACCCAAAACTTGTAGAATCATTGACGCTAGGTTACCCTAAAGTCTAGGATCAAACTCATTACCCGACTGCTCTCGGGAACAAATTGAAACTCCGTATCAGGTCTAGACCGCACATCGGGAGTCCGAATAATACGAAGTTAAGGAATTAGGACCGCCTCGCTGGGGTTGACAACCATCTTGGAAATCAAGTCCAGACAGTGTTCCACGGCTGTTCGTTCGAGTCCGGAGCGAGAGAGTGTGAAAACCCTAGATTTCTTTACAAAATAAATATCTTGAATAGTGATCTGGCACGTGTCACTTGCGGACATTTTATAAGCAACCAGATCGTCAGAATCTGACCCAAATACACCCTCGGATCAGGAAAAATTTCATAAACATTTACATGTACTTGGAATTTCTGATCAAAGTCCGCTGACCATTGAACTGAAACTGGTCCGCCATGCGTGATCTGAAAACCCTACTGGAACGAAAACTTAACTTCACCTAGATCCAGGATAGGTGAGCTTAAGTCCAACTTTTGGCTTAAGGAGGCCCACCAGAAGTCCTCCGTTGAGCTGAAACAATGTCGTTTTGGCTATAACATAAGTATACCTTGAACTTAAGTCTATTTTAGAGAGTTTTCAGGCTATATAAGGACCTTAGGGCACCCTCTCTCATAGCCATACGAATTTGGGAAAAGCCTTAAGTAAGAAGAGAGAAAAAGAGAGAGAAAGCTAGAGAGTTGTGGGAGAATCTCCCTGCTACTGTTTCCAGTCGCCACACGGGCTGCACCACCCCTTTCTTGTCGCTTTCCCGGCGATACCGACTCCGTTTTAAGGTAAGAAACCCTAACCCTAAATCTGTTTTGGGGTGTGAAGGTTATAGGTTATGAAATAGTTAACCGGTTTCACTCTTTAGGATACAAAACTGCCGAATACGGAAGCCTAACGAACCTAGCTGATTCGTTGCAATTCTAAGGTGTAAGGTGAGGACTTTAGGTGTATAGGTTACGGTTTTCAACACTTTCAATGTCAGATAATGATAGATTCATGATCTGCATGTAATTGCACATGTACAAAGTGCTTTCTGTTTCCTGTTTCGATTAAAGATGTAAAATATAGAATTTTTACATACTCTAGGTATACGTAGAAATACCGTATACGTACAAATTTTGGAAATGTGTTTGCCATGATTATTTGTTGTATGAATATATGGTATATGGATAAAATACTTATTTGGCGAAAGGAATCGCCATAATACATGTTTGCTTATATACACTATGTATGTTGAAATTGTGTATTCTAGAAAATACCGTATACGTATAAATTTTGGAGATGTGTTTGTCATGATTATTTGCTGTATGAATATGATATATATGGATAAAATACTCACTTGGCGAAAGAATAGCCCTAATGCATATTTTACTAACATACATCATGTATGTTGAAATAGTGTACTCTTAAGTATTTGTGAAAATACTTGTGAGAGTAAGTGCTTAGATGTTAGTGCCTTAGGTAGGTGCTGAGATGGGGTTCTCAACTACCTTAGAGGCATGTATGATTCCCTCCTTATGGTTGTTTACTCTAACCACTCACTTATGAAATATATGTGTTTGTATCCCTATTTGTATAGTGATCTATAATATGCTTTATAAGATGCTTTGTAATATGTTTTATAATATGCTTTATGATATGCTTGTTAACATGCTTGAGTTGTTTTGTTTATTATGCTTTACACCACATGCTATGAATGAAGATTGATTGAGTTTGGGACTATGTCCATAGTCCAGACATTCGGTACCAGACTTGAGATCATGGCTGAGATTTATGTCGCCATGAAGGATGTGTTTGACGAACCCGAGTCGTACTTCGGTTGGCGATAGTGGTTGGCCACATGAAGTGCTTCTGCGCTTCATATCGTTCAACTTGTTGTGCGCTCGAGCTAGCCGGGCACGTCAAGTAACCCGTTATGTCTTATGTATGTTCACCATGTTTGGTCGCTACTGATTGAACCTAGGGTACCAAACTTACCAGTGGGAATCCCGTTAACCATGGTACCTCGATCCGTTAAGACTCATAAGCCAGACATGGTGGTATGGGACACCGTGATCGAGCTGTCGGCCTACGCTGGGGCCACGTGCCTCCCCGTAGTGACCAGTGAGCAACCAGACTCGTGAGCCGGTTATGGTGGTATGGGACACTATATTCGAGCTGTCGGCCTACACTGATTGGTGACGAGCCCTTTGTAGTGACCTCGAGCATACTCTAAATTTGCGGTGAGGCGACGAGTCTTGCCGCAGTATATAGAGTATGGACTAGGCCTGTATCTGTATAGTGATGAACCGTTAAAAAGGTTGTTGAGGCATAAAATAAGCAAAGAAATGAAGAAAGGAAAGATCAAGAAAATCAGTTTGAGGATTAAAGAAATCATGTTGAAGATGACTTTGCGCGAGTCCGCGCAAAGTGAAAAGATTGCGCTGGATCGCGCAAAGCAAATGGGTTGCGCGGGTTGATTAGTGAAGACAGGTTGCGCGGGAATGAAAGATTGCGCGAGACCGCGCAAAGCATGTCGTTTGCGCGAGTCCGCGCAAAGTGTTTTGCAGAGATATAAAAATGGCTGGATGATATTTTGTCCCATCGACCAGAATAGAGATTTACACCAGTGAAGATATCTATAAATACCCCGTTCTTTCTCTCAAAAGGGGTTGGAAGATTTCAGAGTGGAAGAAAGACGAAGAAGAAGACAGAAGACAGAAGGTGCAAATGAGCATTGGGCTCATATAGTTTGCGCGGACTCGCGTAAAGGAGCATTGGGCTCCTGTAGTTTGCGCAGACTCGTGCAAAGGAGTATTGGGCTCCTGTAGTTTGCGCGGAGCATATAGTTTGCGCGGACTCGCGCAAACCGACTGTGGGACAGTCTATAACAGCAATAGGCTGATATGCTGCAGGAATGGCTAAAGTCTTCAAATCTTCAAGTTCTTTTTTGTTCAGGAGGAAGGGAAGAATCATCGACGAAAAGGCGTATTCCTCCTAAGTTTCAGGAGATGACCAGAATAGCACTGAAATGCTGCCGAAATCTCTATTCTCTTGAAGATTAATTAGTTGACTTGTCTATTCCTCCTAAGTCATAGGAGATGATTAAAATCAGCGCTGTTATGCTGTCAAAATTTATATTCTACTGTTATAATTGTAACTTGCAATGAATTCCTTGTAAACTATTTTAGAATCAAGGGACCTTTGAGGATGTAAATGAATTCAGAATCAATAAATTGTGATGATTGTTTCCGTAACTATTTCATTGTTATGTTTGAATAAGATAACCCCCAAATTAAATACTTTTGTTTTCTTGACGAAACAAAATGGCGACTCTGCTGGGGACTTATCTTATTTAACAATAACATTGGGAAAGTTGCAAGACTCTCATTACTGTTTTTGGCGTCCGAAAGACGCCAAAATGGCGACTCTCAGTGGGAACATCCTCCCCTTCATCTCTAAGATAGTTTACTTAGTCTTCCATATACTAATTTCATGAATGTTTTGTTATTGAAGGTACCCAAATTCAATCACATTACATTGCTAATGGCTAACGTTGCGAGAAAAGTGAACTTCCGATTCACCGCTACTGGATTTGTAATTGAATATGCGCCGAGTCAAACTCCTGAGCATACGAAAGCAAGCACTACAAGCAGGCGCAAAGCGACTCAAGTAACAGTGGGAGTTATTTCCGTCTCACCTCAACCACAAGAAAGTGATGAGAATTGGACTTTGGTCCTGTCCAAGAAGACAAAAGCAAAGACCTTAAAGAACCGCAAGGCGAAATTACTTGTACCAAGAACTGAGGGACCGATCACGCGTAGTATAGCTAGAAGAAAACCTGAGCTCGCTCCTCCGGCGATTTATCCTGAACAAGCTGCTTCGCAGTTCTCGTTGCACGATTTTCCGGCTTTAGTCGCTCCAAAGACCAAATGGACAGAATCGCAGAAAGGCAAAGCACTGATGATAGGATCACCGATGCCTGTGTCACCTCAAACAAGCTCGCCCATAACTGTATCACCTCGATCGGTTAAAAGCACAGGAAGTACACAAGAATCAAACGAGACTCCAATGTCTCCCCTCTTTATAAGTCCTGTTACGTCAACATACTCTCGTTTTACTCAAAAAACAGCTTCGACAAACAGTCAAGAGGCCGCAGTATATATGGCAGAGACGGGTCAAGGAAATAGGCCATCTACTGAAGAACGTGTTGATCAAATGGCAGAGGCACAAAGAGTGCTAATGGATGAATGCCGGAACCTCAGAGAAGCTCTGGCAACTCTGGCACATAATGTAGCCCAGATAGTGGCTCCACCCATGATGGGAGCAACGAATGGACAAGAGAACCAACCTGAAGGCTCTCGTCCGCAGGAGATAGGATCGCGAGGATCAGTTCCAGCAACAAGAGCTATAACGCAAGATGATGTAAGACAAGTCGTCGAAGAAGCAGTCAGAATAGAAAGGGAGCGAGCGAATACCGGTCGTTTCAGATACCGAACACCCTACCCGAGAGAGGTAGAGGATGTTCCGTTTCCAGCCAATTTTAAGCATCCAGATTTCCAGAAATTTAATGGGGAAGGATCACCAGAAGAACACCTGATGCATTTCATCACCAGCATGGGAAACTTCTCCACAATACCTCAATACTGTTTACGCTTATTTGGATCATCGTTGACAAGTAAAGCTTTCAGGTGGTATTCAAATTTAGCACCAGGATCTATACGCACATGGGAAGAAATGCAAGATGCTTTCATGTCAAACTTCTTCTCATCAGAACGCGATGTTAGTATCACAGAATTAGCTTCAGTACGACAGCGAGAAGGAGAACCAGTTGAAAAATTCATAGACAGATGGAAGACACTGGGGGCATCGTGTAGGCAGTTGCCGGAAGAAAAGGAACAAGTCAAAATGTGTCTGAACTCTATGGAAACAGGAATTGCTTTCGGACTCACCAGCGCTGATATCGGAACCTTTCGCGATTTGGCTACCAAAGCCCATGCATTGGAATTAATGACTCGTAAGATGCCAGCATTTCATCATGAAACTGTCAGAAGAATACCTGGCAGGACAACCGTCAACACCATCGATCGGGATAAGAAAAATCAAGAGGCGAAGGGCTCAAGAGACAAAAGGCCGGAAGGAAGAGAAAACTGGAATCAATCAAGGGACAGATACGGTGGAAAAAAGCTTAGAATGCTCGATTCTCATGAAGGATTTGAGTTTGATAAAGAGGACGTGGTGCCTATGATGCAACAATTGTTAAAAGCAGGTACCCTGGAATTACCGGAACCGAAACGCCCTGAAGATGTGACGAGAACTCGAGAAAGAAACTTTTGCCGTTATCATCGCTTAGTGGGACATCCGACAGAAAATTGTTACACGTTAAAGTGCATCATACAGCGAATGATAAATAGAGGGGATATAATAACCAGCGAAAGCAAAGGAAAGAATACAAGGGCGACAGTAAATGTATTGTCAATTCAAGAAAAGACTCGGGGAATGAGAGAGAAGGGAGACCGAAGGCCGATAAGAAATGCGACAATGATTACGTTGCGATCGGGGAAGCAGATAACAAGTCCGGTAAAGCAAAAAGCAGAAATTATAAGGAAAGAAGTGACTGAAAGACAGAACATCAAGGATAGAAGTAGAAATGAAGATACAGCGACAAAAGTGGCTTACGATGTAGTTAGTCACTTGAAAGGTATATCGCACGTTTGAGTATTTATGATGCGCTCAAGTTATCAGAAGAGTTTCGACAGAGTTTGATTCAAGCACTGTCTGATCACGATGTGAGAGAAACTTTACTGACAGAAATGAAGAATGAAAGAAGCAAGGAAAAGGTGGATTGTCTACCAGTAATATCTTTCTCTGATGATGACTTAATTGGTGAAACAGAACATAACAGGCCATTGATGATAGAAGGGTACATTTGCGAAAAGAAGATAAAACGAATCATGATAGACAATGGGTCAGCAGTGAATCTTTTGCCACTTTCCATGATCACTAAATTGGGTTACCGCCGTTCAGATTTGCGCCCCAGCGGAATGATGATACAAGGGTTTAATCAAGATGGACAACGCGCACTCGGTAAAATTACAGTAATATTGGAAGTGGGAGAACTAATTACTACTGTTGTATGTCATGTTATAAATGCTGTGACGACATATAACCTTCTCTTAGGCAGGCCATGGATACATCAGTACAATATTGTACCTTCTACTCTACACCAATGTTTCAAATACTATAAGGATGGAATGCAGTGTAAAGTAATGGCTGATGCGAAACCATATACAGAAGCTGAGTCTTTCTTTGCGGATGCTAGCTATTATAAATGTTTCTCCAAAGAAGCGGGAAATGATGATGGAAAGAGAGTCTTGAAAGATGTCCAAATAAATAAAGTAGAGAAGAAAGGGCGGAATCTCCTGAGACTACAGAAGCAAGGAAAAAGTTCTATTTTGTACCAAAGCGCCTGAGACAACCGGGACAACCGCCGTTGACATTGTTGTCGACAGAACAGTTGAAAGTCTTACAGTCCAATTACACGATGCCCTTACCCAATATCGAAAGATGTAAGCCATTTGCAGCCGCCCCAGGCACATTTCAAGTCAGAGCCAGTGCTAAATATCCTGAAGCAATAAAGTTCCACGTTGCAGCAGAGGTGAAGAATGAAAACACAAGCAATATATATCACGGAGAGTTAGCACCGCAGAATTTGAGAAAATACAGTGCAGTAAGCAAGAAAATCATGAGAAATATGGGTTTTGATTGTGACAAGCCCACTGGATTGAATCATGGGAAAGGAATTCAAATCCCTCTCGGAGTTAATCAAGAAAAATGGAGAAAATTCCAAGGATTAGGAGCAGAATCATCAGTAAATATGGTATCAGTAGATATGACTCCAGCCGAACAGATGTCAGAACAAGATGCTAAGGTAGTCAAGTGTCCTGAAAGCGCTCCAAGACAAATAGAAGACGGGGGACAGCCGACGATAGATGGCTTGCGAGAAATAAATTTGGGAACAGCAGAAGAGCCAAGGAACACATTTATCAGTGTCAGTCTTTCAGATCAGGAATTTGAGAAATATGGCCAGCTTCTCAGAGAAAATAAAGACGTCTTCGCTTGGACATATGAAGAAATGCCAGGATTGGAACCATCTGTAGCAATGCATCGATTAAATATTTCCAAAGAAAAGAAACCAGTAAAGCAAGCACAAAGGCGATTCCACCCAGACCTGATTCCATTAATCGAAAAAGAAGTAAATAAATTAATAAAGGTTGGATTCGTCAGAGAAGTTAAATATCCTAAGTGGATATCAAACATTGTTCCGGTGAAAAAGAAGAATGGGCAGATTAGAGTATGCATCGACTTCAGAGATCTGAATGAAGCATGTCCAAAAGATGACTTCCCTCTCCCGATAACAGAATTATTAATTGATAGCACTACTCAGTATGCTATTATGTCCTTTATGGACGGATACGCGGGTTATAATCAAATCAGGATGGCACCCGAAGATGAAGAGGCAACGGCTTTCAGAACACCACTTGGAATTTATTGTTATAAAGTTATGCCTTTCGGTCTCAAAAATGCTGGGGCAACATATCAAAGGGCGATGAAAAACATTTTTCAAGATATGATGCATAAACATGTCGAATGCTATGTTGATGACTTGGTGGTCAGGTCGGGAGATCATCAAGAACACCGCGAACATTTAGCATCAGTCTTCCGTCGTCTCAGAAAGAAGCAACTAAAAATGAACCCTGCTAAGTGTGCATTTGGAGTATCTTCTGGCAAGTTCCTCGGCTTTGTTGTACGACACAGAGGGATCGAGATTGATCCAGAAAAAATTAAGGCTATTCAAAATATGCCGCCACCAACGACGTTGAAGGAATTAAAAAGCTTACAAGGAAAATTGGCATACATTCGCCGTTTCATTTCAAATCTCGCAGGAAGGTGTCAGCCATTTTCTCGGTTAATGAAGAAAGATACAGAATTTGTATGGGATCATGCCTGTCAAAATGCATTTGACTCAATCAAGGAATTATTGAAACAGCCGCCGGTGTTAACAGCTCCAGTGAAAGGTAAGCCACTTATCTTATATACATCTGCAGCTACAAATTCTTTAGGTGCTTTGTTAGCACAGGTAAACGAAGCCGGAAAAGAGACTGCTCTTTATTATCTAAGCCGAACATTGATGGGGGCAGAATGCAATTATTCTTCGATCGAGAAAGAATGTTTGGCGCTGATATTCGCTGTACAAAAGTTGAGGCATTATTGTCTCTCCCATGATATAACTCTGATCTCAAGAGCAGATCCGATAAAATTTTTGATGACCAGGCCAATGTTGTCGGGAAGACTAGCCAAGTGGATGTTATTGTTATCAGAATATACTATTTCATATAAACCGGCGAAAGCAGTAAAAGGACAAGCTATGGCAGACTTCCTCGCAGCACATCCTATAGCAGAAAGTGAAGAAATCAATGACGAATTTCCAGATGAACAGGTTATGTTGGCTGAATCTCAGAATCTTTGGCAAATGTATTTTGATGGTGCTGCTCGAATATCGGGAGCGGGGGCAGGAATAATATTCATTACACCTCAAGGCGATTTATTGCCATATTCCTTCACATTGGGCACCGCATGCACAAACAATGAAGCTGAATACAGAGCTCTTATCATCGGAATGGAAATAGCCCAGCAAATGGAAATAAAATTATTGCATATCTTCGGAGATTCTAAATTGATTATAAATCAGTTGACAACAGAATTCGAAGTAAGGAAAGAAGAACTTCTGCCCTATTATCGGAAGGCACAAAAGTTGCTTGAACAGTTTTGTCATGTGGACATTAAACACATACCACGCTCTGAGAATGCAAAAGCGGACGCTTTAGCCGGTCTGGCAGCAGCTCTGTCCTGCACAAATCGAAGTCCTCTTCAGGTAACTATAGAAGAAAGAAGATTCCTGCCGTCTGCAGAGGTTATTGAAGAAACCGTTGAAATGTTTCCTATATCTTGTCTAGAAGTAATGATAGATGATTGGCGTCAGCCTTTCATTGATTATCTCAAGTATAATATCTTGCCAGAAGATAATGCACAAAGGCAGCAGATTAAGCAACGATCGGGTAAATTTGTCATATGCAGTGAAGTATTGTATAGAAAATCTTACAATGGAATGCTGCTGAGATGCTTAGACAAGCAAGAAGCAAACCAAATGCTGCGGGAGGCACATTCAGGTGAATGTGGAGCACATCAAGCCGGCCGAAATTTGTGCCATAGAGTACATCGAATGGGTTATTATTGGCCTACTATGTTCAAAGATGCGATAGAATATGCAAAGCGGTGTCATGAATGCCAAATACATGGAGATGTAATACATGTTCCCCCAGAAGACTTACATCAGTCTGTTACTTCCTGGCCTTTCTCAGCTTGGGGACTCGATGTGATTGGTCCTATAAATCCCCCTTCATCTAAAGGAAAACAGTATATTCTGGCAGCAACAGACTATTTCTCCAAATGGACCGAAGCAATTGCCTTGCGTAATGTTAAAGAGACAGATGTGGTCAATTTCATTCGACATGCTATAATATACCGTCATGGTATTCCGAAAAAGATCGTCACTGATAATGGCACCCCTTTTAAAAATAGAGGCATGGAAAAGTTGTGTCAGAAGTTCGGCATCCAGCATTCGTTTTCAACACCTTACTATCCTCCGGCCAATGGATTAGCGGAAGCATTTAACAAAACGATTATCAAAATAATCAAGAAAACGGTGACAGGTAACAAGCGTGATTGGGATGAAAAGTTACAAGAAGCATTGTGGGCCTACAGAACTACTCATCGTACAGCAACAGGGGCGACACCTTATTCATTAATCTATGGTATAGAGGCAGTTATCCCAATCGAAATGCAGGTGGCATCACTCAGGATAGCAGTACATCAGTCTATAACAGATGATGAAAATGCAAAAATAAGGTTGAAAGAGTTAGATTTGCTTGATGAGAAACGTCTTGAAGCTCAGCAGCGGTTGCAGTCATATCAGCCAGGATTTCGGCCGCATTTGATAAACAGGTTAAATACCGCTCTTTCAAAAAAGGGGATATGGTGTTAATGTTGAAAAGACCTATAGTGATCACTCGCCGAACAGGGGGCAAGTTCGAGCCTAAATGGGACGGTCCATATGTAGTAAAAGAAGTATACTCCAATGGGGCATATAGAATCACAAATCAAGAGGGACAGAATATCAGTATACTTGTCAACGCCCGATTCATCAAAAGATACTATCCCTAAAGATAGACATGTGGATTTTGATTCAGAATATTATCGGCATAATGAATCTGTATCAAAAGGGGGCAAGGATGAATAAGATCATGTTCATATGTCAACAAGAGAAGCTGTGAAGAAAATTCACAAGCGCGTCAATTATCAAGCATCAAATCCGAAAATATGATCATCATCATCGCCAAACAAGTTTGACAAAATCAATATCATCTTGAAGATACTGACAAAATTGATATATATTGCTTTACAAGGCATGGATCTTCTTGAAGATATTATCTCAGGTGGAAAAATTTAGTACTACTATACTGGCAATGATGATGATCATAGATATTGCCTTACAAGGATACACCAATCTCAGTTAAAGGGGCAGTATAGCCAAGCCAAATCCTAAAAGAGCCAAATTGAGCAAAATCAAAAAGCTCTAAAAAAAAAAAAAAAAAAAAAAAAAAATGCTCTCAAAGGATCAAGCTCTAAAAGAGCCGGCCAACTATACATAAGATCTATGAAGATCGCCATTCGGGCAGCGGCGAGGAGTCAGTGGCCCTAAAAAGCCCGCGAAGACCATCGTGCGCACCCATGCGGGTAGCTGACGAAGTCAAGGATTTAAAGCCTAAAAGGCCATAAATCCGCGAAGACTAGTCACCGTAACTCCCATGCCGTCTGTATAGCTTCCGGCAGCGCCACGGGGAACGGATGAAAATGCCCTCCTGTGAATGGGCTCGACCTTGCAGACGAAGAAAACAGGGGCCGCAGTGCGAGCTTTATGCCAACCATGCGTAAGACCCTCCAGATCTAGGGTTTGATTTCAGTAGTAACTCGTGAGGAAGGGCTTAAACCTACTCATTGATGGACTGGCGACCCTAGATTTGGTGCCCAAAGGTAGCCTTGCGAGCCCTGCGAACTCTAGAGAGTTACCGTGGCCAACCCTGTGCGTAAAACCAACAGTTCACCGCCCGGTAGCGTCAATGGGCCCCTCTGATGGACCTTGGCCGTGAGCTCAAGGCAGTGAAAAGCCCAAAAGCGAACTCTAGAGAGTTACAGTGGCCATCACATAAGACCCATAAATGCTCCACTACTCATGAGCTTAAACTGTGTGTGTGCGCACGCTCCACTACTCATGAGCTTAAACTGTGTGTGGCTAATTAAATCGAAACTTAGTACTGCCAATTTAAATACTCACATAGAGAATCCCGCACTAACAAAGCATAAAAGGTTTAGAAATTTTAAAGAATGTAATGAAATTATTATATAAAGTACGAATATAATTTGATAATGTTAGTATAAATGTCATCAACATGCAATGAGAAAATGCTATTATAAATATCTCAAAATGCTTTCATAAAAACATGTCCAAAAAAAAAAAAAAAAAAACATGAGAACAAAAATCACATGTTCAAAATTACATGTTTTAAAGATCTTCTGTAATTCCCACTGCTTCCGAATATCTGCGCAAATCTTCTTTCAACTGTGCCTGGGCTACATCATGTTTAGATTTTTCTTCAAGAATAAGTTTCGCTTGATCAGGGACGCCAGCAAGTTTATTCTCCAGAGAAGCAATCATTCCTTTACTTCGAAGTTGCGCGGATTTTTCAATATTAATGGATTGAACATTCGCCTGTATCCTTTCTTCAACATCTTGAATGATCAAGGCTTTTTCATGATTCCTTCTCTCCAGTTGAGAAATTTCTTCCTTCAGGGCTGCAATACGATCTTGGATAGTCTTATTTTCATCAATATGAATCTTTAATTGATCTTGAAGAATCATATGCTCTTGTTCAAGTTTAGAAATTGATGAAGCTGTCAGAGAGGCTTGTTCTTGAGATGCAGCCAGCTGCTTCTTGTACTCTAAAATCTCAGGGGCAATTGTAACGTTCTCTACCGACGCCAGAGAAATTACTGAATCGCGAAACTTGAGGAGTGAATCACGCAAAGGAGATATGTTGAGTCTAGCCATCTTGGCAGAGCTCTCCAAAATCTCTATAGCAACATCCAAATCCAACCATTGATCGGGATTTCTGAAGATATGAATTATTGCTAACAAAGAATGTTTCACCATAAGCATTTTATGAACAGGGATTTTTGCAAAGGATGACAATTCAGAAGTAGTGGCCACAGAATCAGAACTGGCCGCACCACTGCAAGGATGAGTTCCTATAGTAAAAGAAGAAAGATATTCAAAATATTATTATGAAATATGTAGTCGTGAATGAAGATAATCAGTGCATAAATATGTACCTGTCACCTGGATATGACCTACAGAGGCAGAAGCTCTCTGAGTCATGGAAAGACCAAGTTCCACCATATCAGCAAAAGATGGTGCTCTAGCTTCTGTGCTTGAATCTCTGGTAGCCGGAGTTGGCAAGTCTGTAGTTTCTGTGGGAAATATGATTTCACGAGCCACTACTCTTTGTACTACCAATGGAACTATAGGTGCTCTTGGTGAAGATACCACAAGAGGACTCGCTGAAGAGACAGCACCTATTTCTGCAACTTGAGCACCTAAAAAAAGGAGACGCAATGAAAGGGAGACATAAGAATAAAATAATAAATTGTTAAAATATAGATAGATATGCATGTGGAAATTAAATCTCCTTTACCTGGTGAATACCCATATTCGCCATAATCTAAAGGTTCCTCTTCATTTTCTTCAGCTGCAGGAGATTTAGCAGGATCATTCACACCGAGAAGAGTCTTAACGGTTGCAGGGGAAGATTCCATCTCGACCTCTTTCGCAGCTGTTTCCTCATCTCCATCAATGTCAACTTCGCCTTCTTCAAAGTCATCATCTTTATCTTCACAGCTGTCGTTATCCTCGCTGTCTTCATATTGTGAAGATTCAGTAGTATCTGACGATGAAGCTGAACTTTCATCTTCTAAAATTTCTTCATCAGCTTCTTCAATAACAACTTGCTTCCCTTTGTAAGAAACGGGTTGGCTGCTTTCCGGAATAGGCTCTTGGATTGTAGGGGAAGCGGATGCTTGGCGAGTCCTTTCTGGAAGAATAGGTGATGATGTTTGCAAATGCGTTTTTGATCTAGTCATTGGGGAAGATGGACTAGGACCAAGGGGTTGTGGAGGAGATAAGGAAGTACCAACAGCTGGTCCTTCTTGAGCCGCTGCAGTCTCTGCAGGAATAGGAGAAGATGTACCTTCAGCATCGTTTGCGGCTTGATTTGAGAAATCCCGACGAGTTTTCTCAAATTCCCTCAGAACTCCATGAGCAAACCAGCCATCCAAAGTGTTGATGGGCTTGATTTCACGGATAGGGTCTTTCAATGATATCTTCCTACAAATTTCTCCAGGATGAGACGCATGGCTCTTTTCTGGAACATAGCCGATTCCGCTCTCTAAATTTCTGCCCTTCAGCCTGGGCGGATGAAGAAAGATAGAAGAATCCACTGGCAAGCATTTAGTGACCAAGTATGATTGGTGATCCCACCATCGCATCCAGCTATATGATGTACGGACAATGCGATTACAACCTGGAATTATGAAAAGAGATCCTACACAGCCATTCAGCAATTGTTTCCATATCATGGCCCAGTTAAGAGGACCAGTTCCATAACAGCGCATTTTTCTAGTAACCAACCCGCAGTCCTGAGGCACGGTCTGATCATAACCAAATTGACGAGCAAAGCGACTGGGGTAGTAAGGTTCTCTCCAAAATTCTGTTCCTTCCCGAAGAGGTAAACTGCATGAGCGAATAGAAAAAAAGAAAGCTCTCTCTGCTGCAGTAAGCGTTTCTTGGTCCACCATATCTGTATCTTCAGTATAGCGATAAAGGCGGAATTGAAAGAAGTTTATCTGGTCGTCATCTCGAATTTTATTGGCAACCCATTCATACGCTCTTTTTGCCATCGCTCTTTGCTGAAAGAACCAGAGTGGAAGGTGAGAAGGATGAGTATATGCTTGCTCTGGAGCCTCAAAAGTCCAAGGGAAATAGACCCCTAGCCACCCTGTGATGTAATGCCAAGAAGTATGTGCAGACGAGGCCCCAAGAATAGGATCTTTCACGTGAGTAGCTACCTCTCCAAGGGCTCTATAAATAGAACATAATACTGGAGGAGCAAGAGAGTATTTATGGCCTTCCGCTAAAGCACCAGCCACAACAAAAACGCTTGGACGAACAGCATCTGCCCATTTAGAGCTGGGCAATACGACTAAACTTAGCCAATAAGCTAAGAACGCAGCAAGTTCTCCGAAGGAGCTATATTCTGGTCTTCCTTTTATTGTATCTCGAAGCTTCGTTAATTCTTTAGAGTGGCAATCGCGAAATCTTCAAAGAAAAATGAGGAGGTTAATATACAGGGATGGCTAAATAGCAAAAATATAAAGAATAAGTCAACCGTCGGATTGATAAATACCTGAGACCTCTAGAAAAATGTGCCAGCCATTGTAGAGGGGGGATTTTGTGGAAACTGGGAAATTTGCCCATCTCTTTGAACAGCTCTATGGTAGTTTCAGAGATAGAAGGTTTGCGGTCTGGAGAAGATACAAAGGCCAATTCCCTGTTTGTAGGAATGAATTCATCATAGAATTTGCCTGTTATTGTAAGACCGGCTATACGATGAAGATCCCAAAGTGATATGCTCATTTCACCATAAGGTAAATGGAAGGAGTTGGTTGTAGGCGACCAGTATTCAAGGAAGCCTTTCAGTATATTGGGTTCCCTATAGAAGTGTTTGGAGGTCACTTCTATGGCATCATAAAGGCCAATCTTTGCAAGAGTGCTCGTATGCTTCAGCAATATAGCCTCCGCCCATTCAGAGTAATAGCGGCGAGCAGTTAACATGCCTCTGATGCGGAATTCTGCCTGTCCCCAGAGTTGTTCTCGATCTCTAAAGCGCTGTCGAACTGTCTCATAAAAATGAGAAGGAAAGAGATCATGAGGACTGTGGAAAGGAACTAGGAAGATCATGGGATGAGTTTCCCCTATCTTCTGTCGCGGCTTCTGTGTTTGTATAACTCCCTCAAGGATTCGGGGCTCTCTTGAGGCCCATGATTCAGTATACATCAACCTCTCGCCATGGATGTAGTCTTTAGACTCACAGTCAAGCATGGACTGATGGCGATATACTTTGATGGGAATAACCGTCATGCCTTCCGCATGAGGGTTGTCAAATTTCATAACACCTTCAACAACTCGTACCGAGTCCCATGAGTTTTGAAGTCTCTTTCTCTTATGTTCCTCAATTTTCTCTACGAACTCTTTCGCCTTATTCCGGCGAGTTTTCTTTGGACGAGAAGCAGGGGGAGTGTCTTCACGAAGGGGTGGTCTTTCACTATCAGTACGAAGATGAGCCGTAGTTTTTAACCATTCATCCCAATCGTATTCCCTGCCATGCTTCGGAGGACATTTAATATCTCCTAATGATATGGATCTATGAATGGGGGAAGGCAAAGATCTAATGCGGTCAGAAAAGTCGAAGGTAGGAAGAACAGGTTCTTTAAAATAAGCAGGATTTCTGGAAGTGGTCTTTGTTCGCTTGGCAGGGGGTTGATCAGAAGAAGGTTGATTGGAAGGAGGACGAGCTGTCTGTTTTATACGAGCCATAACAATAAGAAAGGAAGAAAGAAGAAAATGGCTAAGTGTTGGAAACAGTTCAAAGAAAATGGGCTAAGTACGAAGTACTTTGCACGGGTTCGCGCAAAGTAGGAGGTTTGCGCAGGAAAAAATCTCCAAAGCCAAAGGACCTTGCGCAAAGTGAAAAGGTTTGCGCGGGTTCGCGCAAAGTAACAGGTTTGCGCGGGAGAAAATCGCCAGAGCAGAGTTTCAACAGAGTATGAGCAGTTCGTGAAAATGACGAAGTGGCTGGACTATTTATAGGATTTGTGGTCGAGCACGGTACTCGACCGAGGTTTGCGCGGGGTCGCACAAACCCTAGAAAATGAATTCTTTGATCCTTTTCTTTGATTTCTAAAAAAACAAAGAACGGATCAAGGGGGCATCTGTTGAGGCATAAAATAAGCAAAGAAATGAAGAAAGGAAAGATCAAGAAAATCAGTTTGAGGATTAAAGAAATCATGTTGAAGATGACTTTGCGCGAGTTCGCGCAAAGTGAAAAGATTGCGCTGGATCGCGCAAAGCAAATGGGTTGCGCGGGTGATCAGTGAAGACAGGTTGCGCGGGAATGAAAGATTGCGCGAGACCGCGCAAAGCATGTCGTTTGCGCGAGTCCGCGCAAAGTGTTTTGCAGAGATATAAAAATGGCTGGATGATATTTTGTCCCACATCGACCAGAATAGAGATTTACACCAGTGAAGATATCTATAAATACCCCGTTCTTTCTCTCAAAAGGGGTTGGAAGATTTCAGAGTGGAAGAAAGACGAAGAAGAAGACAGAAGACAGAAGGTGCAAATGAGCATTGGGCTCATATAGTTTGCGCGGACTCGCGCAAAGGAGCATTGGGCTCCTGTAGTTTGCGCAAACTCGCGCAAAGGAGTATTGGGCTCCTGTAGTTTGCGCGGACCCGCGCAAAGCATATAGTTTGCGCGGACTCGCGCAAACCGACTGTGAGACAGTCTATAACAGCAATAGGCTGATATGCTGCAGGAATGGCTAAAGTCTTCAAATCTTCAAGTTCTTTTTTGTTCAGGAGGAAGGGAAGAATCATCGACGAAAAGGCGTATTCCTCCTAAGTTTCAGGAGATGACCAGAATAGCACTGAAATGCTGCCGAAATCTCTATTCTCTTGAAGATTAATTAGTTGACTTGTCTATTCCTCCTAAGTCATAGGAGATGATTAAAATCAGCGCTGTTATGCTGTCAAAATTTATATTCTACTGTTATAATTGTAACTTGCAATGAATTCTTTGTAAACTATTTTAGAATCAAGGGATCTTTGAGGATGTAAATGAATTCAGAATCAATAAATTGTGATGATTGTTTCCGTAACTATTTCATTGTTATGTTTGAATAAGATAACCCCCAAATTAAATACTTTTGTTTTCTTGACGAAACAAAGGTGATAGGGGAGTGGTGTAACCTTTGTGCGTAACAGCCCTGGCAGCCTTTGCAGTGACCTAGAAAACACACCATCGTCTGAGATTAACTAGGACTGACGACCCTAGAATGGATCATGTTTGGGAATGATACAAGGGAGGTACCTTAGTTTCCCAATACTGCTGCCTGAAATGGACTAATAATTACTCGATAATCATGCTCATCATCGCACTGCATATGCCTAGTAGATATGGAGCACTGAGGGATGAACGCATTCGCGAACGTAAGACGGTGTTGCATGAGGGTGGTTTGGCAAGGGCATTCATCATGTCATTTCATACTTGCATTTAATAAGAGTAGTTAGGGTTGTTTGCTTGTATTGCTTTATCATTACTGCTTGACTGAATTGATAACATGTTAACCTATGCCTTATTGTTCCACTGAGTTAGCTACTCACTCCCACGTTACGGGACGGTGTTGTACACACCAACCAGACTCTGTCACAGGTATAGATGGCACGTCGGTTCAGTAGGCGGAGCCTGATTTCGATGAGGATCAGGACAAGTTCTCATTCATGCAGTACTCTGACGGCTATGCTTAGGCCGACTGCATCGCGGGAATTTCAGGACTCATCATTTAGATTGTATTTTGACTTTTTGACTCAGAAACTGTACATCTATATGGGTACTCAGTTAGTGTTCATACTCTGGAGTTCGTGATGGTTTTGTTTCCTCACATACCTTATATATATAATTTCAGTCTTCCGCTTGCCTTTATACAATTGATCTGGAGTATGAATTACTATTTTTGTATAATCTCACTCATTTTTATTGCTCTAACTCAGACAACATTTAACCATCATTATCTATGTTGCATAAATGATGCATTGGAACTCGGGAGTTGAGTTCATACTCGACCCCCGAATTTCAGGGCGTTACAGGCATATCCATAAGCCGCGAAATCAATCTAACATCAACTGTGGCAATCCGATCCACTCCACATGAGAGTCGGAACTGCAAAGGTTCCAGTGTAGGCTCGTGAATGTTGACATAGAAGGCTCGGACAGTACCTGCATTGGCACGACCTCTGGCCTCAAATAGCGGACCCCAGTGGGCCGCCTCCAATTGCTTGAACAAGTAGTATTCACTGAAGAGTCGCCCATCCACCTGGGCTTCAAATAGAACCCTACGGTCCTCATAAATTCCATGAGGTAGTGCCGCCAACTGAGCTCTCATACCAGGAACTCGGAGATCGAGATCCCGCTTCGTCTGCAACTCCCGATCAATGCTCGTGCTACCGGCGGCGCCTCTTGGTCGCCTTGAACGTGTAGGGCGACTAAGCCCAGCCTCATCCGCAACACTCTTTCTTTTTCCCATAAGAGAAAGGATGGTGGAGATGGAGAAAATGGCCGAAACAATGGTAAAGAAAGCCATGGAAAGTGAAGGAATGGAAAGAAAAAGGGTCAGAGGGTTGGTTCTCCACGGACTTGGGTCTCAACAAGGGTTGTAGAGTCCCAACTGACAAGGAGTAAGGAAAAGAAATGAAGAGATGGGCTGGGTTGAGTGCTTACACGAGTTTGAGCTTCAAATGAGGGGGTTTAGGAGCTCAAACGAGAGAAAACGGAAAAGGTAGAGGGTGGTTGTTGCTGCAAACAATGGAGGGGTGCGGGTTTTAACAGAAAACAGCGGAATGGGTGATTGGAAGGGAGATTTGAGAGAGAAAATTGGATTTTGGAAGGAAAGGGAGAGCTTGGAGGGAAGTTTGTGAAGGAGGTAGGGGTTTAGGAGTGATTTAATGGACGGGACACATACTAGGGGGGTTCTTAAACCCCTAAACTCGATCGGCTCACCTGGGCTAGCCCGTTAACCGACGAGGCCTCGTCGACCTGACGAGGGCCTCGCCACTCCCTGGACAGGTGGGCGAGGGCTCGCCACATGGGCGAGGTCTTCTTGCCCCCTAAGCCCCAAAAACATATGGGTCCCACCCTGGGTACCCCTGGACATGCGTAGGTAGGCCCACGACCACGATTTGCTCTGTTTCGGGTCATTTCGAGTACTTTCTGATACATACTAGCTTTTGCTGATTTTTAACGACTGGGATGGGATGAGTTGTGATCTAGACCCGTCGGGTGATGGTCTAGAAGTGATTTAAAGTCGACCCGTGCGACCAAGGTTGAGTACAGACTTGTTTACAGCGATTGTTTTCAATGAACTTCGCCGTTGGATGAAACTGGGATGCCCAAAACTGTTTCTACATTGTTCTCACAGCCTCCTACGTAAAAAGGTGTCAGCGTACGTCGTGGGACCATAACTCAGGTCCGGTTTAATCCAAATCATGCTCTGATACCAACTTGTAACGCCCTAAAAATCGGGGGTCGAGTAGCAACTCAACACTCGAGTTCCAAAACATCACTTATGCAACATAAATGCTTATAATTGAATGTTGTCAGTGTTAGTGAAATAATCATGAGTGGGATTATACCAAAAAAGTCATTCATACTCCAGATCAAGTTATAAAACGCAAGCGGAAGACTGAAAGAGGTAAACAGATGTATATAAAATCAAAAATGTCACAATCGGTCTCCAGAGTATGAACACCTTACTGAGTCACCATATACATGTATTTGTTTCAAAAATCAAAATGCCAAAATGGTACAACTATACTGATACACCCTGTAGCCTCGTCATCTGAATGGCCTAAGCGTAGCCTCCAGAGAACTACATGTAGGAGAACTCATCCTGATCGTCATAGTAATCAGGCTCAGCCTCCTATGAATCATCGGCACCTGCGTCTAAGACAGAGTCTGGTGGGTGTCCGGAACACCGTCCCATAACGTGGGAGTGAGTAGCTAACTCAGTGGAACAATAAAGCATAGGTTAACATGTTATCAAATCAATCAAGCAGTAATGATAAAGCAATACAGTCAAGCAATCCTAAATACTCTTATTAATGCAAATATGGAATGCAGTCGTGATGCATGTCCTCGCCAACATACTCCCTCATGCGACACCATCTTACGTCCGCGGCATGCTTTCATCCCTCAGTGCTCCACATATTCCAGGCACATGCAATGTGATGATGCGCATGATTACCGAGTTGTTATTAGTCCATTTTAAACAACAGTATTGGGAAACTAAGGTACCTCCCTTGTATTATTCCCAAACATGATCCATTCTAGGGTTGTCAATCCTAGATAATCTCATACGATGATACGGTTCTAGGTCGCTGCAAGGGCTGTTACACGGAATCGTTACACCACTCCCCCATCACCTTATCAATACAGGCCTAGTTTATACTCTGTTTACTAAGGGAAGGCTCGTTGCCTCTCCGCAGATTCAGAGTATGCTTGAGGTCACTACACCGGGTTAGGTCAGGGCTGCCAGGGCTATTACACGGAATCGTTACACTACTCCCCCATCACCCATTAAAGTAGTGTAGGCCGACAGCTCGACCACGGTGTCCCATACCACCATGCCCGGCTCATGAGTCTTAGCGGATCGAGGTACCATGGTTAACGGGATTCCACTGGTAAGATTGGTACCTTAGGTTCAAACAGAGGCGTCCAAACATGGTGAACATACATTAGACAGATCGGGTTACTTGATGAGCCTGACTAGCACGAGCTCACAACCAATTGAACGACATGAAGTGCAAGCACTTCGTGTGGTCTAACCACAGCCGCCAACCGAAGTACGACTCAGGTTTGTCAAACACATCCTACGTGGCGAAAGGCATCTCAACCACAAACTCAAGTCTGTTACCAATCGCCTGGACTATAACATAGCCCCAATCACATTCAATCCTTAACCAGAAGTATGTAGAGTAAAGTAGAATAAACAAAATAATTCAAGCATGTTAACAAGCATGTTATAAAGCACAAGGCACGCAGGAAATATAAACACATATATTTCACAAGTAAGCAATTAATTTAACAACTTGCATGAAGGAAATTATACACATCACTAAGGTAGTTGAGAATCCTATCTCAACACCTATCTAAAGCACTATCATCTAAGTACTTACTCTCACACACAATTTCACAAACACTTAGAATACACTCTTTCAACATACATAGTGTATACTAGCAAAAACATGTATTAGGGCGAATCCTTTCGCCAAGTATTATACATATATATAGTATGTTCATACAGTGATTAATCATGGCTAACATACTTTCAAAATTTGTACGTATACGGTATTTTCTACAATTATACGGAATACACAATACATCATAATTTGTATACGCAATCGAAACGTAGAACGAACATCGGTTGTGCATGTACAATTACACCCAGATCATGAATCTATCATTATCTAACATTGAAAGCGTTGAAAACCATAACCTATACGTCTAAAGTCCGTACCTTATGCCGTAGAAGCGTAATAAATTTGGTAGGAATGCTAGGCTTCTTCCATGACAGTATAATGACCTAAATCACAAGTAGTGTTAGCTATTTCGCTAATTGAATCAATTGAAACCCTAAAACAGGTTAGGGTTAGGGTTTTCTTACCTAGAAACGAAGCTGAAATCGCCAGAAAAGCGATTAGATCACGAGGGTTAAGCGTGTATAGTAAGAGGATAGAGTATCAGGAAGGTTCCCCCACAACTCTCACGCTTTCTCTCTCTCTCTCTCTCTCTCTATCTCTCGTATGGGCTGAATGGGAGAGTGTTTAAGGTCCTTATATAGCCTAAAACATCACCGAAATAGACCTAAGGTCAAGGTATACTTAGGTTATAACCAAAGTGGGTCTGTTCCGTTTCAATGGAGCACTTCTGGCAGTCCCTTTTCTGCGTGCGGTCAGACTTAAGCTCACCAACCTTGGATCTAGGTGGATTTAAGTTTTCGTTACAGTCGGATTCTCAGATCATACGTGGCGGACCAGTTTCAGTTCAACGGTCACTGAAACTCGATCGAGGATTTGAAGTACACTGCCATGTATATGAAATGTTTCCTGATCCGAGGGTGTATTTGGGTCAGATTTCGACAGTCTGATTGCTTATATTTGGCCCGGAAACATCAAGTCTTAGATTACTTAAATTTGATTTAATTTATTAAGTAAACCACTCTTCGCTCCGGGCTCAAGCGAATAGCCGTGGGACACTATCTGAATTTAATCTCCGAGATGGTTATCAAGCCCAGCAAGGCGGTCCTAAATCTATAACTTTGTATCATTCAGACTTTCGATGTGCGGTCCAGATCTGATACAGAGTTTCAATGTGCTCCCGAGAGCAGTTGGGTAATGAGATTGATCCTAGATTTTAGGGTAACCTAGAGTTAATGATTCTACAAGTTTTGGGTCTTGTAGATCGTATTTAAAGGGATTCAAATGGATTTCATGGCTAATCTAGTTTAGCACTAAGTTAACTTTGTCTAATTTCTAAAGGATTTGATCCTAAGCGATTTCTGCCTGAGGTGGTACTCGGGCCATTGTACGGAATTTTCCGAGTCGTTACACACAGGCTCTCCTTCCCTTTGTCGTATTGAAGCTAATTCCGTGATGCTGACATCACGTTCTGATGAAAAGAAGTTTGACATAAACTCATCTTGCATTTATTCCCACATTCTCATTGACCTGGGTGCTAAGCTGGAAACCATCTGAATGCCTTGTCAGAGAGGACCCGAATAGCTGAAGCCAATATTGAGGTACTGTAGAAAAGTTCCCCATACTGGTGATAAAGTGCATTAAATGCTCCTTCGGTGATCCGTCCTCATTGAATTTCTGAAAATTAGGCTGCTTGAAATTGTTCGGGAATGAAATATCTTCTACTTCTCTTAGATACGGTGTCCGATACTTAAATCTTCCCGTGCCCTCGCATTCCCTTTCTGTCCTGACAACTTCCTCGACAACTTGTCGCACTTCTTCCTGAGTCATTGCTCTTGCTATAGGAGTAGAACCAAGCGATTCTGTTTGAAAAGGCCGAGCTATATGTCCTAGAGGGGAGGGGTGAATAGGACTATGCCAATTTTTTTTTAAAAAATAACAGCGGAATTTAAATAAATTAAATACAGATAACAATAGACAATCCCACAATGTGGAATTTAAAGACAACCTCAAATGAACGAGTATTGAGAGGTTGATATAGATTTTGTTCTAAGGACAACCTTACACCATAAAAACCAAGGGTTTATGGCAGGACAACCTTACTAGAACTGTTTGTGTATCAAAAATTTAAACTGATATAGAGGAATAAAGCTAAAAAAATAGCGAGGAAAGAAATCTAAGCTATTACAACATTCTTCACACTTGCATAAAAGAAATTACAACATTCTCCACAATGCAAAAAGGGAAATTACAATCATCCACAAAAAGGAATAAACAATCAATCCACAAGACCAGAAATTATAGTGGTTCGCTTGTGTGTACACCAACTATTTAGAAAAACAGCCACACAACTACTCCACTCCTAATATCCTCATATAGGGATATTAGCGTTCACTATGAAAATAGGTTTTTCTGGGTTCACCTAAAACTCTCACAATTGTATCTTTTAAGTGGGCTTACACAATTCAAAAACCCCACACTCTGAGTTTTCTGGATCACCTCAGACAAACCAAAACAGAGAGATTTTTCTAGCACAATCTCAATGAAACCAAAATACAGAAATTTACAATAATGTAAAATACCTGGATATTCTCTTTTTGATGAAGCTCGGAAGAACCAAATCGGAGTAGAAGTTCAATGTCCAAACTCACTTATGAAATGGTTTTAGGTTCTAAATTGATTTTAGATTTAAAGCACATTGGGCTATCTTGATTTGATTTTGATTCCAAGAAATGGGAATACTTCAATCCCTCTTTCAAATAAAATTGGAATGAGAAAATTCAAAATCAAGTGCAAAGAAAGCTAATAAAAGAGAATATTAAATGAGCACAATATAGCTTAAAAAGATCACTAACTTATCTATCAAAGTGGCGTATTGATTTAGCTTGAATTGAATGAAAAACTCTGAAATTCATGCTCTATTTATAAGTGAAGAAATCGCGTTCACAACTAGTCTTGAGGACACCATGACTGGTCGTAGGACCAACAGATTTTTGAAATTTTGAGTGCGATAAGATAAAGCTGTTCCACGACTGGTCTTATGCCCTTCACGACCAGTCGAGGGACCTCCACGACTGGTCATGACCTGTCCACGACTGGTCGTGTGGAATCAGATTTAGTTGTTAGACTTTGAGTCGAGGCTGCAGGACTGGTCGAGAACGAGTCGAGCACTGTTCACACGACCGGTCGAGCAGTCTCCAGGACTGGTCAAGGCTTAACAAAAAATTTTAAAAATTTGTAACAAACTTAGGACTGGTTGAGGAATTTCTTGGACTGGTCAAGCCAGTACTAGGACTAGTCGAACAGAGTTCAAGACTAGTCGAGAAATAGTCTATTCACTTATAAAATGATCTAATTGAATTATGTTTTCAAAATGACCTACCCTAAGGTCAATCTAGGGTCATTCATACCTTATACATGATGTATGAACATTGAAACTTCTTTTTCTTCCGTTAATAATCGTTCTTTGAAGTTAGCGAAGCTTAAGATCTTGTCATATGATGAATCTTGAACTTGAGACTCTTAAAGCATGAAATTGACTAATGTTGAAGCTTGAACTTGAGTATCAAAATCTAGGAACGTTGTCTTGACTTGTACGAAGCTTTGAAAATCTTGAACTCTTGAAGCTTGAAAGCTTGAATCTACACTTGATGTTATACATGAACATGAACAAGTAATCTTGTCTTTGAAGTTTTTGAACTAAAGATCCTTGTCCTTTAGAGATGCACAGACTTCATTATGTAGATGAGCTACTGTAAGTGCTATGATTTGATTCTTCTTTGATTGTCAAATTTTGTGTGTCAAAACTTCTTTGTATGTCTTTTGTTTATATCTTGATAAATCTGTTTGAGACACCATGTCAACACTTGAAGTCTAGTTCAAAGAATTCTTCAAGCTTCATGGTAGCTCAAGCTACAATGTAGAAGATATTAAAGAAGAGCTCAGGGTCAAGACTCAAGTTCAAGTGCAAGTGGAAGTTCAAGATTCAAATATAAGTATGGGACTCAAGTGCAACTCAAAGTGACATTAATTTCAAAGATTGTGAAGTAGTCAAGCTACATCAAGAAGAACTCAAGCTTCGTAATGATAAAAAATCTAAGCAAATGACATTTTCAATGTCCATACTTCATGTCCCAGGTATGATAAACCTTAGATTGACCTTAGGGTAGGTCACTTTGGCTACATAATTCATTTTGATTGTAATACATGAATTTGGACTATTCTAAGACTAGTCTTAGACCTTGTTCGACCAGTCCTAGCACTGGTTCGACCAGTCTAAGATGTTCCAGGACCAGTCCTAAAATTGTTATATTTTATCAGATTTTCTGGTTCGGCTTCGACCAGTCCTGGAGTCTGCTCGACCGGTCGTGGAATTGTCTCGACTCGACCTTCAACTAGTCGTAAAGCTTCGACTCAAACTCCAGTGACTAAATCAGGTGTCGCACGACCAGTCGTAGAGGGGTCTCGACAGGTCATGGACTGCTATCGACCAGTCGTGGACTGCTTACGACCGGTCGTACAACGGTCTAATCCGATCGCGCTCAAAGATTCAAAAATTAGTTTATTCTTGGACCCGTCGTGGTGACCCTAAGACCAGTCGAAGATGAATTTCTTCAGCTATAAATAGCACATGAATTTCAGAGTTTTTTGATTAAAAATTAGGTGAATTCAGAGTTTCAGCTATAAGACTCCACTTTGAGATAAGTTTGTGTTTGTTTTTAATCTATTTTGTGCATAATTGCTTTCTCTTTTTGCTAGCTTATTTAATTTGATTTTGTTCCTATATTTCAATCTCATTTGAAAAGAGGAATTGCTATATTCCTTCTTCTTGGAATCAAAGTCAAATATAGCTACGCCCAACTGGTTTAAATCTAAAATCAATTAGAACTTAGAACCATATTAAAGTGAGTAGTGGACATTGAACTTCTATATTCGAACATCTACTCCGATTGGTTCTACTGGGCTGCTACAAGGAGAAATTCAGGTATTTTACAATTTTGTAAATTCCATTCTATTTTGGTTTTTGTTTGGGATTCGTCAGAAAAATCTCAATTTGTGTGGTTATCTGAGGAGAGCCAGAAAACTCAGAAGTGTGGGTTTTTGAATTGTGTAAGCCCAAGTTAAAAAGACACAATTGTAAAGGTTTTGGGTGAACCTATGAAAACCTATTTGATAGTAAACGCTAATATCCCCTGTGTGAGGATATTAGGAGTGGAGTAGCATTTTGTATGGCTGTTGAAAGACAGTTGGTGTACACACAGGCGAACCACTATAACTCTTTGTCTTGTGGATTGAATGTTTGCTTAATTTTCATATCATTTATCATTTAATTGTGTGAAATGTACGTGTGGATGTGAATGTTGTAACAATTTACATTTCAAGCAAGTGTGGGGATTGTTGTAATAAGTTAGATCTTTATTTTTGTAATTTATTTCAATTCCTTGCTATTTAGTTATTTCTATTCAGATTGAATTATTAATTTAAAAGACGTTCTAGAAATAAGGTTGTCCTACCATAAGCCTTTGTTTATTATTGTGTAAGGTTGTCCTTAGAACTGAATTTGTATCAACCTCTCAATACTTATTTATTGAGGTTGAATTGATTTCAGCATTGTGAATTGATTTATAATTGTAAGGCTATCTATTTATTTTTTTCCGCTGATTTTACCTTAATCTGGCATAGTCCTATTCACCCCCCCGCACCCCCCCCCCCCCCCCCCCCCCTCTAGGACATATAGCTTGGCCATTTCAAGTGGTATCAGAGCCTAATAGCTCGTTCTCTTTTTTTTTTTTGGATTTATTTCCTGAGCTAACGATCTAAGCTATATAAAAAGATGTCAAATTTTGATAGCCTTTCAGTCACTAGGCCTCCACCCTTTGATGGCTCCAACTATGCCTATTGGAAAGCCCGAATGAGGATCTTCCTCAAATCAATGGATGAGAGTGTGTGGCAAGCCACAGTGACTGAATGGAGCCCTCCTACCATTGAAGTAACTGGTATCAATGGATCAAAATCAATGAGAATAACACCTTATACTTCTTGGTCCACACTTCAGAAAAGTGAGAGTAGTGCCAATGCAAAAGCACTAAATGCAATCACTTGCGCACTATCACCGGATGAGTTCAAAAGAATCATATCCTGTGATACTGCAAAGCAAGCCTGGGATATATTAGAAATGACACACGAGGGTACATCAATTGTCAAAAAATCTAAAGTCCAACTCCTCACAACTAAATTTGAAGAAATTCATATGGAGGAAAATAAAATGTTTATGGACTTTTACACAAGATTAAATGACATTGAAAACTCAATGTGGGGTCTTGGCAATAAAATCCCAGAAAGTAAAGTGTGTGAAAAGATACTACGCTCTCTTCCTGAACGGTTCAACTCTAAAGTAACCGTGATCTAGGAACTTCGTGATACGGATAATATGAGGGTAGAAGAGCTAGTTGGTTCATTACAAACCTACGAATTAAATTTTAAAGCTCCTAAAGGCAAATTTATCGCTTTGAAGTCATCTAAAGGTATTTCTCAAGAAAACTCAGATTTAGAAAATTCTGAAGATGACATGGCTCTTTTAGCGAAAAAGTTCTATAAGATTTTCAAAAGTAAGAAAAGAGTCGATTTTCAAAAGATAAATGAAAAGAAACGATCTAAACCTAAGACCAAAATTTGGAAGTCTTTGAAAGACAGTCAGTGTTACAACTGCCAAGAGTATGGGCATCTAGCAAACAAATGTCCTAAAAAGGACAGACCCAAAAGGAAGGGTATGTTGGCTACTTGGGATGAATCGTCTGATTCTGAAGCCTCTTCTGAATCAGAAAATTCTGAAACCGAGTCGGGCAGTGAAGTTAAGGCCCTCATGACTCTAACCAAGTTTACTTTTTCAGATCACGATGATTCAACAAGGGAAGAAAATTTGAATAGTGATCATGAAAATGAAGAAGATCTTCAAGATGCTTATAATGCCTTATATACGGAAAGTTGTAAAATTGCTGTCAAACTTAAACTTCAAAAAGAAAAGTTTTCTAAACTCAAAGAATGTTTTGAAACTCTTGTTTTAAAAAAATTGCAAATTTCAGATTATTTCGAAAAATCAAAATGTGATTTGGAATTCAAAACCTCCCTGATTGATGATTTGAAATCTGAAAATGAAAAACTTAAAAATGAAGTATCTTTTCTTCTGAGTTTGAAGGATACATGGAGATATGCCCAAGGTGATCCAAAGTTAGAAAAATTATTATCCGGATCAAGAAAATATGGCGATCGATCCAGGTTGGGCTATGATAAAAATACATCTCCTAAACAGAAGAATACTCCTCCCAACTTTGTGAAAGGAGAGGCTTCTAACTCAAAAGGAAAAGGTACTTGTCAAGGTTTTTCTAAAAATATAAAAACTTTTCAAAAACCTAAAAGCAGCTATTTTATAAATCAGATCAGAAATCCACTAGCTGAAAAAATAATTGATTTACTTAAGGAGCTATTAAAATCTAACTCAGTAGGTTATTCTTACAACATCAGACAAAAGAAGACCAACCATTCTCCTAAACCCAAAACAGTTCTGAAATGGGTTCTTAAAGTTGCCTGCTTGGTTGCTCACACTGCTTTCAAAGCAACAAGCCATTCTAAGTGGTACCTAGACAGTGGATGCTTCAGGCATATGACAGGTGACAAGGCTTTATTCACTGATCTAAAAGATATGATTGATGGGTCAGTCACATTTGGTGATGGTAGCAATTGCAAGATTATTGGCAAAGGTATGGTCCAACTCTATAACCTCCCTTTATTTAAAGATGTTTTATATGTTAAGGGTTTAAAACACAACCTGTTGAGCATATCTCAAATATGCGATAACAACCATAGTGTAAAATTTTCCAATCAAGGTTGTGAAATTTTAAACAAAAAGGGTTCTGTAATATTAACTGGTCGCAGAACTTCTGAAAACTGCTATATAGTAAGCGATGGTAGCTCATCTAACCAAATATGTTACATGGTCCATACCGATGAGACAGAATTATAACATAAACGCCTTGGACATGTACACTACCAAAATTTATACAGATTGAGCAAAGGAGAACTAATTAGAGGTCTACCTAAAGTGCAAAAAGTAGACAAAATATGTGGTGAATGCCAGTATGGCAAACAAACTAGGAGCTCTTTGTTTCGTCAAGAAAACAAAAGTATTTAATTTGGGGGTTATCTTATTCAAACATAACAATGAAATAGTTACGAAAACAATCATCACAATTTATTGATTCTGAATTCATTTACATCCTCAAAGATCCCTTGATTCTAAAATAGTTTATAAAGAATTCATTGCAAGTTACAATTATAACAGTAGAATATAAATTTTGACAGCATAACAGCGCTGATTTTAATAATCTCCTATGACTTAGGAGGAATAGACAAGTCAACTAATTAATCTTCAAGAGAATAGAGATTTCGGCAGCATTTCAGTGCTATTCTGGTTATCTCCTGAAACTTAGGAGGAATACGCCTTTTCGTCGATGACTCTTCCCTTCCTCCTGAACAAAAAAGAACTTGAAGATTTGAAGACTTTAGCCATTCCTGCAGCATATCAGCCTATTGCTGTTATAGACTGTCCCACAGTCAGTTTGCGCGAGTCCACGCAAACTATATGCTTTGCGCGGGTCCGCGCAAACTACAGGAGCCCAATACTCCTTTGCGCGAGTCTGCGCAAACTACAGGAGCCCAATGCTCCTTTGCGCAAGTCCGCGCAAACTATATGAGCCCAATGCTCATTTGCACCTTCTGTTTTTTGTCTTCTTCTTCGTCTTTCTTCCACTCTGAAATCTTCCAACTCCTTTTGAGAGAAAGAACGGGGTATTTATAGATATCTTCAATGGTGTAAATCTCTATTCTGGTCGATGTGGGACAAAATATCATCCAGCCATTTTTATATCTCTGCAAAACACTTTTGCGCGGACTCGCGCAAACGACATGCTTTGCGCGGTCTCGCGCAATCTTTCATTCCCGCGCAACCTGTCTTCACTAATCAACCCGCGCAACCCATTTGCTTTGCGTGATCTAGCGCAATCTTTTCACTTTGCGCGGACTCGCGCAAAGTCATCTTCAACATGATTTCTTTAATCCTCAAACTGATTTTCTTGATCTTTCCTTTCTTCATTTCTTTGCTTATTTTATGCCTCAACAGATGCCCCCTTGATCCGTTCTTTATTTTTTAGAAATCAAAGAAAAGGATCAAAGAATTCATTTTCTAGGGTTCGTGCAACCCCGCGCAAACCTCGGTCGAGTACCGTGCTCGACCACAAATCCTATAAATAGTCCAGCCACTTCGTCATTTTCACGAACTGCTCATACCCTGTTGAAACTCTGCTCTGGCAATTTTCTCCCGCGTAAACCTGTTACTTTGCGCGAACCCGCGCAAACCTTTTTACTTTGCTCGAAGCCCTTTGTCCTTGGAGATTTTCTGCGCAAACCTTTTTGCTTTGCGCGAACCCGCGCAAACCTTTTCACTTTGCGCGAGGTCCTTTGGCTTTGGAGATTTTTTCCCGCGCAAACCTCCTACTTTGCGCGAACCCATGCAAAGTACTTCGTACTTAGCCCATTTTCTTTGAACTGTTTCCAACACTTAGCCATTTTCTTCTTTCTTCCTTTCTTATTGTTATGGCTCGTATAAAACAGACAGCTCGTCCTCCTTCCAATCAACCTTCTTCTGATCAACCCCCTGCCAAGCGAACAAAGACCACTTCCAAAAATCCTGCTTATTTTAAAGAACCTGTTCTTCCTACCTTCGACTTTTCTAACCGCATTAGATCTTTGCCTTCCCCCATTCATAGATCCATATCATTAGGAGATATTAAATGTCCTCCGAAGCATGGCAGGGAATACGATTGGGATGAATGGTTAAAAACTACAACTCATCTTCGTACTGATAGTGAAAGACCACCCCTTCGTGAAGACACTCCCCCTGCTTCTCGTCCAAAGAAAACTCGCCGTAATAAGGCGAAAGAGTTTGCAGAGAAAATTGAGGAACATAAGAGAAAGAGACTTCAAAACTCATGGGACTCGGTACGAATTGTTGAAGGTGTTATGAAATTTGACAACCCTCATGCGGAAGGCATGACGTTTATTCCCATCAAAGTATATCGCCATCAGTCCATGCTTGACTGTGAGTCTAAAGACTACATCCATGGCAAGAGGTTGATGTATACTGAATCATGGGCCTCAAGAGAGCCCCGAATCCTTGAGGGAGTTAGACAAACACAGAAGCCGCGACAGAAGATAGGGGAAACTCATCCCATGATCTTCCTTTCCACAGTCCTCATGATCTCTTTCCTTCTCATTTTTATGAGACAGTTCGACAGTGTTGGTGCACAAAAAATGTGCAAAGTATTCATCATCTGTTGATTTGAAGAGATGAAAAAGATATCAGAGACAAGGAGGAAAGAATTGGGGCAAAGAAAGATCAAGACGATTGAGGAAAAAAGTTGGAAGAAAGGGATAAAGAAATAGTTCGAAGAACACTTTGTGCGGGTCCGCACAAAGCATATCGTTTGCGCGGGTCCGCACAAAGCAGAACACTTTGTGTGGGTTCGCACAAAGCAGAACACTTTGTGCGGGTCCGCACAAAGCATATCGTTTGCGCGGGTCCGCACAAAGCAGAACACTTTGTGCGGGTTCGCACAAAGCAGAACACTTTGTGCGGGTTCGCACAAAGCATATTGTTTGTACGGGTTCGCACAAAGCAGAACACTTTGTGCGGGTTCGCACAAAGCATATCATTTGTGCGGGTTCACACAAAGCAGAACACTTTGTGCGGGTTCGCACAAAGCATATCGTTTGCGCGGGTTCGTACAAAGCAGACAGCAACTGCACAGAAAGGATTGCGAGTTATTTTGTCCCACATCGCCAAGATTAGAGTTCTACAAGTGCGAAATGCCTATAAATACCCTGTTCTCTCTCTCATAAAAGGGGATGAAAGATTTTCAAGAGAAAGCGGAGCAAAAAGAAAGATCGAAGGTGAGAGCGACAGCCAGAGGGGTTTGTGCGGGTTCGCGCAAACGATATCCTTTGAGCAGGTCCGCTCAAACCAGACTGCTCTGTAGTCTGTGAAGAAAAAGGGCCGTTATGCTGCTGAAATGGTTGAAGCCTTTAAGTTCCTCTGCTCAAGTGTAAAGGAGATAATCAGCGGAAGTGCATATTCCTCCCAAGTCATGGGAGATGATCAAAATCACTACCGTTATGCCGCCGAAATTTCTATCTCCTTGAAGATTGGTTGATCGATTCAGCAATTCCTCCTAAGTTCTAGGAGATGACCAAAGTTGCTGCCGTTATGCTACCGAATTTGCCAATTAACTGGAATCTTCGAACATTATTAATTTGTACATGTTTGAACGATCTATCTTAGAATCAAGGGATCTTTGAGGATGTAAATGAATTCAGAATCAATAAATTGTGATGATTGTTTCTGTAACTATTTCATTGTTATGTTTGAATAAGATAATCCCCAAATCAAATACTTTTGTTTTCTTGACGAAACAAAATGGCGACTCTGCTGGGGACATTATCTTATTTAGTATTAACATTGGAAAGTTGTAAGACTTTTATCACTTTTGGCGTCTCTTAGACGCCAAAATGGCGACTCTCAATGGGAACATCCTCCCCTTCATCTCTAAGATAGTTTACCTAATCCTTCACATACTGACTTCACTCGTGTTTCATCATCGAAGGTACCCGAATTCAACCACATAATACAACTGATGATTAATTTTGCGAAAAAAGTGAACTTCCGCTTCACCTCTACTGGGTTCGTAGTAGAATATGCATCGAGCCAAGCCTCAGAGCTCATGGATCCACGTCCCGCAAGCGAAAGTAAAATGACTCAAGTAACAGCTGGAGTCGTATCCGTTTCACCTCAACCGCTGGAAGGAGATAAAGGCTGGACTGCCGTAATGTCTCGTAAAACAAGAGCACAGAATGCAAGAAGCTCTAGAGTACAGTCGCCTTCGCCAAAATTCAGAAGGCGATAACGTATAATGCAGTGAAGAAGAATTCTGAAATCGCTCCTCCTGCGACACATCTTGAGCGTGTAGTTCCTCAGTTAACGCCGCGCAACTTCCCTGCTATGTTCACCCTAAAGGCCAGATGGGCGAGACAACAGAAAACTCAAGAAGATGAGGAAGAATGGGAGATAGTAACATCCAAAAGTCGGAAAGTTCAATTGGTTGCCGCGAAAAGCATCATCTCGCCAAGTACCGGGTCGATTATGCGAAAGCTCGTGAGACATAGTCCTGCTTCGGTCACACAATCATCTCATTCGAGAAAAACTGAAAGACCTATAACTCCAGAAGGCCTTCCGATGCCGTTAACTATGACCATAAAGAAGTCCTCCACAGAATCATGGCGAGTCCAGGAAAATAAAGGAAAAGCGACCGTAACCAGCAAATGGTCACTCAAGCAAACCCATGCATTGAGAATGCCACGATTTGAGTCAGCTAGTTCTTCGAAGCGACAATACACTGATTTCAAATCAAATAATAGTTCATTTTCTTCAACAACGTCGGCAGCACGACGCTCGTTTCCTACTAAAATATCAAGACGATCGAAGTATAATGAAACAGAAAGCTCGTTGACAGATATTAATCAGCTTGATCAGTTTCCACTAAATGAGCATGTGGCTGAAAAAGTTCCTAATATTCCGACAATGGCTGCCGTGAACAACGTTGAACCACAAGTAAAAAGGCCACAACCGCAAGCGGTCAGATTTCAAGAGTCAATGCCTAATGTTACTCAGAATATCACACAAGAAGAAATCCGGTAGATGGTTATCGAATCTATTCACCTAGAGAATGAGCGAAGTCAGAATAAGAAATTTCAATATCAGAATAAAAAATGGCGTTATCAGACACCATATCTTCGAGAAATAGAAGAAATGCCATTTCCTGCTGACTTCAAATACCCAGACTTTCAAAAATTCAACGGGAACGGATCCCCAGAAGAACATATGATGCATTTCATAGCAAAGATGGAAAATTTCTCTAGAATTCCTCAATATTGTCTGCGACTATTCGGATCTTCTCTGACAGGAAAAGCTTTCAGATGGTATTCAGGTTTAATCCCAGGATCTATTCATACCTGGGAACAGATGCAGGATGCTTTTATGACAAACTTTTTCCCTTCAGACAGAGAAATTAGTTTGACCGAATTGGCTTCTATTCGCCAAGAAGAAAGCGAATCAGTCGAAGAATTCATCAGTCGATGGAAGAATTTGGCAGCATCATGCCAACATCCGTTACAGGAATCAGAACAAGTAGAACTATGTCTAGAAGGCATGAGACCAGAATTGGCATGCCACCTGATTAGTAAAGATTGGAGAAGCTTCCGTAATTTGGCTACGAAGGCTTATGCTCTTGAAAAGATGATGGGAGGAATGTCAACATTTCAGTCAAAATCAGCCCGCATCATTCGGAAGGAAGAAACTAAAGAAGATTATCAGAATGTTGAAAGATATAATGATGAAGAAGATAGAAATGATCGTGCGGTTATAATGACATATAAAAGGTCCAGACAAAATAAAGACCATATGAAATATGCATTCTCAAGAAAAGATATACTTCCTATGCTGAATCAATTGTTGGCTATGAAGAGTATTGAATTACCTCGGCTAAGACACCGCGAAGAAATCAAAAATACAGGAGGAATGGATTATTGCCATTATCATCGTAAATTTGGGCATCATACGGAAAATTGTAATCCCCTTAGGAAAAAGCTACAAAAGATGATCGATAAGGGAGAAATTGTGATGAAAGAGCATGACAGAAAGAAAAAAAGTAAGAAAAGAGAGAAGACAGGAACTCGATAAAGAAAATTTTGGGGGCATCTGCGTTAAAAGACGATAACATGCTCCGTATGGTGAACCGCCAATAATTGACAAGATCGAGATATGAAAGCCTAAAATACTCAAATGAAAAGAAGTAAGTGAAGCAAAAGATATAAAGCTTCGATGTAAAGTGCATTCGTTGCAAATGCGTCAGTTCAAGAGATGACCGCTATTTTGATTTCGAAATATATCAGTATGATAACTCCAAAATCAAAGGGGGCAAGATAAGCAAAGCCTCATAATGACAAAATCTCAAATGAGGTAATCGTTAATCCCCTGAGGTGATAATTTTCTATTATCTATATCAATTTTTGCAGGTCAAAGTTGGGGCAAAAGCAAGCACTAATGCTATCAAGCATTGATGTTTGCTATCAAGCATTAACGATTGTCACCGACAAGTAGAGGATTGCGAAAGACAAGGTCATGTACTCTTCTTTATGCGAATGAATTCAAACACAATTTTTTCAATTGACTCCGAATTTCAAGAGAAGATATAATTGAAGAAAGAAGAAGAGAAAAGTGAATGACTTGAAGAACAAGTTATAGAAGAAGATTGATAAAAGTAAAATAGTTAAGGTATACGACATAAAAGTCACGACATCGTGATTTTGATTACAAAGATTCCTAGAGCAATGCTTCATAATCAAAAGGGGGCAAGACAGGTGAGTAAAAGCTGTGAAATATGTTTCTCACCATAGAAAATATTTCTTTTGTGTATTTAAATGAAAGACAGGCTTTCAAGCATATCAAGTCATCGCCAAATGGAAAGCGTTAATGATCGCTATCGCTATCAAGCGTTAATGATCACTATCAAGCGTTAATGATCGCTATCAAACGTTGATGATCGCTGCCAAGCGTTGATGATCGCCAAATGAAAAGCGTCAATGATTATCGCCAAAATTAGCAGCTATCGCTATCGCCATCAATCGCTTATCAGAAATGTTATCATCGCCAAAAATTATTGATTCTCAGAACATATCAGCAGCAGTAAAATATCAATTATTGATTCTCAGAGCATTATCAGCAGCGGTGAAATATCTTTATCGCCATTCAGGCAGTTGACGAAGCAGCCACATAAGACCCATGAATATTTAAGGCAGCCTAGCCAAGCCTATGCGGCCAGCTACGCCTAAGGCCTATCATCATTTAAGGCAGCCTAGTCAAGCCTATACGGCCAGCTATGCATAAGACCTATAAAGTCTGAAATTGGCCTGCCCGAAATGGCAATAAACTATGTGCTCCTTGAGCCCTGCCCGAAATGGCGATAAACTATGTGCTCCTTGAGCCCTGCCCGAAATGGCGATAAACTGTGTGCTCCTTGAGCCCTACCCGAAATAGACGTAAACTATCTTGCTCTTTGAGCCCAGTGTCAAGTCCAGTTCAGTCGTCTGGTTGAGTCTAGTCCAGTCAGGTCGAGGTCAGTCTTGTCCAGTCAAAGTATGGTCGGTCAAAGTCCTCTAGCACCATGGCTCAAAAGCATAAATTAAGTTTAGCATTCAAAATGCTACAGATACACATTTCAAATTAGATATGCTCAAGAATACAATTGCCTGCTGAAAATCTTAAATATCAAGTAAACAATATGCAAAAATGCATTTCTCTTGAATCAGGTTCAAATTACAGCAACAGAAAATATCTTTAAGATATTGTCAATTATCTACTCAACAGTTCAAGTCTTCAAGATTCGTTAAAGGAGCAACAAAGATTATCCATCCTTCAAAGGTATCGGCAGGCTTTACTCCGAAAGTATTATTTTCGGAAGAAATCTTTATGCGGCATTGACCGGGAAAGGGGGGCAGGATCTATGTATTCAATCTATGCCTTGGTCTTTCTGATAATTTCTTATATGCGGCGAAGGAATTTATGTACCAGGAATCATGACTCAACATGAACGTTCGAAAGTTGCTTCTATATTAAAGCCCATTTATATGCTGATGTCATAATTCCTCGCTATTCTAGCAGCAATATCGCAAGATTGCAAGTACTAGATCTAATGAAGACAAGGAGCAAACGGAATCATCATCGGAAAGATTATTATTCGAAAGCTTGGATTATGCAGATCATGAATAAAGAAAAGAAAGAAGCAAAAAGTTGCTGTGACCGGAGTAGCATTAAGGAATAGTTCTCTATATATAAAGCTGAAGGAAAGAATCACTGGAGTTGACCAAAGAGGTTGTTGCGGCAGAGGCGGCATTGAAGGATGCTCTTCTGATCAAATTACTCAAAGACAAAGTTGTCGCAGCTATTGCAGAGATGTGCTTCGATGAAAAGAAAATTTTTATCTTCTCTAGTGAAGCATCCGCTCAACACCATTTGGCTGGGGGCAGTCAAGCCTTTCATTCAGACGCCATTAGTCAAGTATTCCATTTGAACGCAATCAGTCAAGCCTTTCGTTTGAACGTGAACATTCAAATCTTCCGTTCAAACGCGATTGTTCAAGTCTTCTGACCGAGCGCAATCGTTCAAGTCTTCCGTGCGACCGCGATCATTCAAATCTTTTGGTCAAATGCGAGCATTCCAGTCTTCTGGCATTCCAATCTTCAGTCAAATATGAGTATTTCAAGCCTCCCGATTAGGTGTGATCACTCAAGTCTGCCGTTTGAATGTGAGCATTCAAAATCTTCCATTCGAACGAAGTCCATCAAAGCCTCCCGATCGAGCAGAATCAACAAGTCTTCTGTTCGAGCACCGTTATTCAAGTCTTTTGTTTGAATGCAATCATCAAGTCTCCTGATCAAGCGTAACCATCAAGGCTTCCGTTTGAGCACAATCATTCTAGTCTTCCGACTGAATGCAATCATTCGATCTTCTGGTCAAGCATGATCGTTCAGTCATCCTTCATCCGCAATTCATTCAAGCTTGGTTCCTCTAATCATGATTCATTTTAGCACGGTCCTCCGTCTAAGCTCGAATATAGGAGTTCTCCATTCAAGTGATTCATCTCCGATACATAGTCATGTCTGACTTATGATTGCCGAGGAGGGATTTTTGTGCTAAAGAAGATCGATCCTCCATTTGATTTCGCAAAATTAATCAAAGAAGGATCGAGGGGGCATCTGTTGGTGCACAAAAAATGTGCAAAGTATTCATCATCTGTTGATTTGAAGAGATGAAAAAGATATCAGAGACAAGGAGGAAAGAATTGGGGCAAAGAAAGATCAAGACGATTGAGGAAAAAAGTTGGAAGAAAGGGACAAAGAAATAGTTCGAAGAACACTTTGTGCGGGTCTGCACAAAGCATATCGTTTGCGCGGGTCCGCACAAAGCAGAACACTTTGTGCGGGTTCGCACAAAGCAGAACACTTTGTGTGGGTTCGCACAAAGCATATCGTTTGCGCGGGTTCGCACCAAGCAGACAACAACTGCACAGAAAGGATTGCGAGTTATGTTGTCCCACATCGCCAAGATTAGAGTTCTACACGTGCGAAATGCCTATAAATACCCCGTTCTCTCTCTCATAAAAGGGGATGAAAGATTTTCAAGAGAAAGCGGAGCAAAAAGAAAGATCGAAGGTGAGAGCGACAGCCAGAGGGGTTTGTGCGGGTCCGCGCAAACGATATCCTTTGCGTGGGTCCGCTCAAACCAGACTGCTCTGTAGTCTGTGAAGAAAAAGGGCCGTTATGCTGCTGAAATGGTTGAAGCCTTTAAGTTCCTCTTCTCAAGTGTAAAGGAGATAATCAGCGGAAGTGCATATTCCTCCCAAGTCATGGGAGATGATCGAAATCACTACCGTTATGCTGCCGAAATTTCTATCTGCTTGAAGATTGGTTGATCGATTCAGCAATTCCTGCTAAGTTCTAGGAGATGACCAAAGTTGCTGCCGTTATGCTACCGAATTTGCCAATTAACTGGAATCTTCGAACATTATTAATTTGTACATGTTTGAACGATCTATCTTAGAATCAAGGGATCTTTGAGGATGTAAATGAATTCAGAATCAATAAATTGTGATGATTGTTTCTGTAACTATTTCATTGTTATGTTTGAATAAGATAATCCCCAAATCAAATACTTTTGTTTTCTTGACAAAACAGACAGCGCTTTAGAGATCGAGAACAACTCTGGGGACAGGCAGAATTCCGCATCAGAGGCATGTTAACTGCTCGTCGCTATTACTCTGAATGGGCGGAGGCTATATTGCTGAAGCATACGAGCACTCTTGCAAAGATTGGCCTTTATGATGCCATAGAAGTGACCTCCAAACACTTCTATAGAGAACCCAATATACTGAAAGGCTTCCTTGAATACTGGTCGCCTACAACCAACTCCTTCCATTTACCTTATGGTGAAATGAACATATCACTTTGGGATCTTCATCGTATAGCCGATCTTACAATAACAGGCAAATTCTATGATGAATTCATTCCTACAAATAGGGAATTGGCCTTTGTATCTTCTCCAAACCGCAAACCTTCTATCCCTGAAACTACCATAGAGCTGTTCAAAGAGATGGGCAAATTTCCCAGTTTCCACAAAATCCCCCCTCTACAATGGCTGGCACATTTTTCTAGAGGTCTCAGGTATTTATCAATCCGACGGTTGACTTATTCTTTATATTTTTGCTATTTAGCCATCCCTGTATATTAACCTCCTCATTTTTCTTTGAAGATTTCGCGATTGCCACTCTAAAGAATTAACGAAGCTTCGAGATACAATAAAAGGAAGACCAGAATATAGCTCCTTCGGAGAACTTGCTGCGTTCTTAGCTTATTGGCTAAGTTTAGTCGTATTGCCCAGCTCTAAATGGGCAGATGCTGTTCGTCCAAGCATTTTTGTTGTGGCTGGTGCTTTAGCGGAAGGCCATAAATACTCTCTTGCTCCTCCAGTATTATGTTCTATTTATCGAGTCCTTGGAGAGGTAGCTACTCACGTGAAAGATCCTATTCTTGGGGCCTCGTCTGCACATACTTCTTGGCATTACATCACAGGGTGGCTAGGGGTCTATTTCCCTTGGACTTTTGAGGCTCAAGAGAAAGCATATACTCATCCTTCTCACCTTCCACTCTGGTTCTTTCAGCAAAGAACGATGGCAAAAAGAGCGTATGAATGGGTTGCCAATAAAATTTGAGATGACGACCAGATAAACTTCTTTCAATTCCGCCTTTATTGCTATACTGAAGATACAGATATGGTGGACCAAGAAACGCTTACTGCAGCAGAGAGAGCTTTCTTTTTTTCTATTCGCTCATGCAGTTTACCTCTTCGGGAAGGAACAGAATTTTGGAGAGAACCTTACTACCCCAGTCGCTTTGCTCGTCAATTTGGTTATGATCAGACCGTGCCTCAGGACTGCGGGTTGGTTACTAGAAAAATGCGCTGTTATGGAACTGGTCCTCTTAACTGGGCCATGATATGGAAACAACTGCTGAATGGCTGCGTAGGATCTCTTTTCATAATTCCAAGTTGTAATCGCTGTTGAGGCATAAAATAAGCAAGAAGTGAAGAAAAGAAATGTCCAGAAAATCAGTTTGAAGATGACTTTGCGCGGGCTCGCGCAAAGTGAATTGATTGCACAGGACCGCGCAAAGTAAATGAGTTACGCGGGTTGATCAGTGAAGGCAGATTGCGGGGGGATGTAGGTTACGCTGGACCCCGCAAAGCATATCGATTGCGCTGGTCCGTGCAAAGTGTTTTACGGAAGTATAAAAAAGGGTTGGATGTTATTTTGTCCCACATCGACCAGAACAGAGATTTACACCAGTAAAAATGTCTATAAATACCCCGTTCTTTCTCTCAAAAGAGGTTAGAAGATTTTCAGAGTGAAAGAAAGACAAAGAAGAAGATAGAAGGTGCAGAGCATTGGGCTCCTGTAGTTTGCGCGGACCCGCGCAAAGGAGCATTGGGCTCCTGTCGTTTGCGCGGACCCGCGCAAAGTCTATAGTTTGCGCGGACTGGCGCAAACTGACTGTTAGACAGTCTATAACAGCAATGGGCTGTTATGCTGCTAGAATGGCTAGAATCTTCAAGTCTTCGAGTCTTCAAGTTCTTCTTGTTCAGGAGAAAAGGAAGAAAGAGGCGTATTCCTCCTAAGTTTCAGGAGATGACTGAAATAGCGTTGTTATACTGCCGGAATCTCCGTCCTCTTGAAGACTATTGGTCGATTTGTTTATTCCTCCTAAGTCATAGGAGATGATTGAAATAGCACTGTTATGCTGCCGAAATTTATATTTGACTGCGATAATCGTAACTTGCAATGAATTCTTTGTAAACTATCTTAGAATCAAGGGATACTTGAGGATGTAAATGAATTCAGAATCAATAAAATGTGATGACTGTTTCTGTAACTATTTCATTGTTATGTTCGAATAAGATAATTCCCAAATCAAATACTTTTGTTTTCTTGTCGAAACAAAATGGCGACTCTGCTGGGGAATTTTCATATCTTATCTAACACTAACATTGAGAAAGTTACAAGACTCTCATTACTGTTTTTGGCGTCTTCCAGACGCCAAAATGGCGACTCTCAATGGGAACATCCTCCCCTTCATCTCTAAGATAGTTTACTTAATCTTCCATATACTAATTTCATGAATGTTTCGTTATTGAAGGTACCCAAATTCAATCACACTACATTGCTGATGGCTAACGTTGCGAGAAAAATGAACTTCCGATTCACTGCTACTGGATTTGTAATTGAATATGTGCCGAGCCAAACTCCTGAGCATACGAAAGCAAGCACTACAAGCAAGCGCAAAGCGACTCAAGTAACAATGGGAGTTATTTCCGTCTCACCTCAACCACAAGAAAGTGATGAGAATTGGACTTTGGTCCTGTCCAAGAAGACAAAAGCAAAGACTTTAAAGAACCGCAAAGCGAAAGTACTTGTACCAAGAACTGAGGGACCGGTCACGCGTAGCATAGCTAGAAGAAAACCTGAGCTCGCCCCTCCGGCGATTTATCCTGAACAAGCTGCTTCGCAGTTCTCGTTGCACGATTTCCCGGCTTTAGTCGCTCCAAAGACAAAATGGACAGAATCGCAGAAAGGCAAAGCACTGATGATAGGGTCACCGATGCCCGTGTCACCTCAAACAAGCTCACCCATAACTGTATCACCTCGATCGGTTAAAAGCACTGGAAGTACACAAGAGTCAAACGAGATTCCAATGTCTCCCCTCTTTATAAGTCCTGTTACGTCAACATACTCGCGTTTTACTCAAAAAACAGCTTCGACAAACAGTCAAGAGGCCGCAGTATATATGGCAGAAACGGGTCAAGGAAATAGGCCATCTACTGAAGAACGTGTTGATCAAATGGTAGAGGCACAAAGAGTGCTAATGGATGAATGCCGAAACCTCAGAGAAGCTCTGGCAACTCTGGCACATAATGTAGCCCAAATAGTGTCTCCACCCATGATGGGGGCAACGAATGGACAAGAGAACCAACCTGAAGGCTCTCGTCCGCAAGAGATAGGATCACGAGGATCAGTTCCAGCAGCAAGAGCTATAACACAAGATGATGTAAGACAAGTCGTCGAAGAAGCAGTCAGAATAGAAAGAGAGCGAGCGAATACCGGTCGTTTCAGATACCGAACACCCTACCCGAGAGAGGTAAAGGATGTTCCGTTTCCAGCCAATTTTAAGCATCCAGATTTCCAGAAATTTAATGGGGAAGGATCACCAGAAGAACACCTGATGCATTTCATCACCAGCATGGGAAACTTCTCCACAATACCTCAATACTGTTTACCCTTATTTGGATCATCATTGACAAGTAAAGCTTTCAGGTGGTATTCAAATTTAGCACCAGGATCTATACGCACATGGGAAGAAATGCAAGATGCTTTCATGTCAAACTTCTTCTCATCAGAACACGATGTTAGTATCACAGAATTAGCTTCAGTGCGACAACGAGAAGGAGAACCAGTTGAAAAATTCATAGACAGATGGAAGACACTAGGGGCATCGTGTAGGCAGTTGCCAGAAGAAAAGGAACAAGTCAAAATGTGTCTGAACTCTATGGAGACAGGAATTGCGTTCGGACTCACCAGCGCTGATATCGGAACCTTTCGCGATTTGGCTACCAAAGCCCATGCATTGGAATTAATGACTCGTAAGATGCCAGCATTTCATCATGAAACTGTCAGAAGAATACCTGGCAGGACAACCGTCAACACCATCGATCGGGATAAGAAAAATCAAGAGGTGAAGGGCTCAAGAGACAAAAGGCCGGAAGGAAAAGAAAACTGGAATCAATCAAGGGACAGATACGGTGGAAAAAAGCTTAGAATGCTCGATTCTCATGAAGGATTTGAGTTTGACAAAGAGGACGTGGTGCCTATGATGCAACAATTGTTAAAAGCAGGTACCCTAGAATTACCGGAACCGAAACGCCCTGAAGATGTGACAAGAACCCGAGAAAGAAACTTTTGCCGTTATCATCGTTTAGTGGGACATCCGACAGAAAATTGTTACACGTTAAAGTGCATCATACAGCGAATGATAAATAGAGGAGATATAATAACCAGCGAAAGCAAAGAAAAGAATACAAGGGCGACAGTAAATGTATTGTCAATTCAAGAAAAGACTCGAGGAATGAAAGAGAAGGGAGACCGAAGGCCGATAAGAAATGCGACAATGATTACGTTGCGATCGGGGAAGCAGATAACAAGTCCGATAAAGCAAAAAGCAGAAATTATAAGGAAAGAAGTGACTGAAAAGCAGAACATCAAGGATAGAAGTAGAAATGAAGATACAGCGACAAAAGTGGCTTACGATGTAGTTAGTCACTTGAAAGGTATATCGGCACGTTTGAGTATTTATGATGCGCTCAAGTTATCAGAAGAGTTTCGACAGAGTTTGATTCAAGCACTGTCTGATCACGATGTGAGAGAAACTTTACTGACAGAAATGAAGAATGAAAGAAGCAAGGAAAAGGTGGATTGTCTACCAGTAATATCTTTTTCTGATGATGATTTAATTGGTGAAACAGAACATAACAGGCCATTGATGATAGAAGGGTACATTTGCGAAAAGAAGATAAAACGAATCATGATAGACAATGGGTCAGCAGTGAATCTTTTGCCACTCTCCATGATTACTAAATTGGGTTATCGCCGTTCAGATTTGCGCCCCAGCGGAATGATGATACAGGGGTTTAATCAAGATGGACAACGCGCGCTCGGTAAAATTACAGTAACATTGGAAGTAGGAGAATTAATCACTTCTGTTGTATGTCACGTTATAAATGCTGTGACGACATATAACCTTCTCTTGGGAAGGCCATGGATACATCAGTACAATATTGTGCCTTCTACTCTACACCAATGTTTCAAATACTACAAGGATGGAATGCAGTGTAAAGTAATAGCTGATGCGAAACCATATACAGAAGCTGAGTCTTTCTTTGCGGATGCTAGCTATTATAAATGTTTCTCCAAAGAAGCGGGAAATGATGATAGAAAGGGAATCTTGAAAGATGTCCAAATAAATAAAGCTAGAGAAGAAAGGGCGGAGTCTTCTGAGACTACAGGAGCAAGGAAAAAGTTTTATTTTGTACCAAAGCGCCTGAGACAACCGGGACAACCGCCGTTGACATTATTGTCGATAGAACAGTTGAAGGTCTTACAGTCCAATTACACGATGCCCTTACCCAATATCGAAAGATGTAAGCCATTTGCAGTCGCCCCAGGCACATTTCAAGTCAGAGCCAGTGCTAAATATCCTGAAGCAATAAAGTTCCACGTTGCAGCAGAGGTGAAGAATGAAAACACAAGCAATATATATCATGGAGAGTTAGCACCGCAAAATTTGAGAAAATACAGTGCAGTAAGCAAGAAAATCATGAGAATTATGGGTTTTGATTGTGACAAGCCCACTGGATTAAATCATGGGAAAGGAATTCAAATCCCTCTTGGAGTTAATCAAGAAAAATGGAGAAAATTCCAAGGATTAGGAGCAGAATCATCAGTAAATATGGTATCAGTAAATATGACTCCAGCCGAATAGATATCAGAACAAGATGCTAAGGTAGTCAAGTGTCCTGAAAGCACTCCAAGACAAATAGAAGATGGGGGACAGCCGACGATAGATGGCTTGCAGGAAATAAATTTGGGAACAGCAGAAGAGCCAAGAACACATTTATCAGTGTCAGTCTTTCAGATCAGGAATTTGAGAAATATGGCCAGCTTCTCAGAGAAAATAAAGACGTCTTCGCTTGGACATATGAAGAAATGCCAGGATTGGAACCCTCTGTAGCAATGCATCGATTAAATATTTCCAAAGAAAAGAAACCAGTAAAGCAAGCACAAAGGCGATTCCACCCAGACCTGATCCATTAATCGAAAAAGAAGTAAATAAATTAATAAAGGTTGGATTCGTCAGAGAAGTTAAATATCCTAAGTGGATATCAAACATTGTTCCGGTAAAAAAGAAGAATGGGCAGATTAGAGTATGCATCGACTTCAGAGATCTGAATGAAGCATGTCCAAAAGATGACTTTCCTCTCCCGATAACAGAATTATTAATTGATAGCACTACTCAGTATGCTATTATGTCCTTTATGGACGGATACGCGGGTTATAATCAAATCAGAATGGCACCCGAAGATGAAGAGGCAACGGCTTTCAGAACACCGCTTGGAATTTATTGTTATAAAGTTATGCCTTTCGGTCTCAAAAATGCTGGGGCAACATATCAAAGGGCAATGAAAAACATTTTTCAAGATATGATGCATAAACATGTCGAATGCTATGTTGATGACTTGGTGGTCAGGTCGGAAGATCATCAAGAACACCGCGAACATTTAGCATCAGTCTTCCATCGTCTCAGAAAGAAGCAATTAAAAATGAACCCTGCTAAGTGTGCATTTGGAGTATCTTCTGGCAAGTTCCTCGACTTTGTTGTACGACACGGAGGGATCGAGATTGATCCAGAAAAAATTAAAGCTATTCAAAATATGCCGCCGCCAACGACGTTGAAGGAATTAAAAAGCTTACAAGGAAAATTGGCATACATTCGTCGTTTCATTTCAAATCTCACAGGAAGGTGTCAGCCATTTTCTCGGTTAATGAAGAAAGATACAGAATTTGTATGGGATCACGCCTGTCAAACTGCATTTGACTCAATCAAGGAATTATTAAGACAGCCGCCGGTGTTAACAGCTCCAATAAAAGGTAAGCCACTTATCTTATATACATCTGCAGCTACAAATTCTTTGGGTGCTTTGTTAGCACAGGTGAACGAGACCGGAAAAGAGACTGCTCTTTATTATCTAAGCCGAACATTGATGGGGGCAGAATGCAATTATTCCTCAATCGAAAAAGAGTGTTTGGCGCTGATATTCGCTGTACAAAAGTTGAGGCATTATTGTCTCTCCCATGATATAACTCTGATCTCAAGAGCAGATCCGATAAAATTTTTGATGACTAGGCCAATGTTGTCAGGAAGACTAGCCAAGTGGATGTTATTGCTATCAAATATACTATTTCGTATAAACCAGCGAAAGCAGTAAAAGGACAAGCCATGGCAGACTTCCTCGCAGCGCATCCTATAGCAGAAAGTGAAGAAATCAATGACGAATTTCCAGATGAACAGGTTATGTTGGCTGAATCTTAGAATCTTTGGCAAATGTATTTTGATGGTGCCGCTCGAATATCGGGAGCGGGGGCAGGAATAATATTCATTACACCTCAAGGCGATTTATTACCATATTCCTTCACATTGGGCACCGCATGCACAAACAATGAAGCTGAATACAGAGCTCTTATCATCGGAATGGAAATAGCCCAGCAAATGGAAATAAAATTATTGCATATCTTCGGAGATTCTAAATTGATTGTAAATCAGTTAACAACAGAATTCGAAGTAAGGAAAGAAGAACTTCTACCCTATTATCGGAAGGCACAAAAGTTGCTTGAACAATTTTGTCATGTGGAAATTAAACACATACCACGCTCTGAGAATGCAAAAGCGGACGCTCTAGCCGGTTTGGCAGCAGCTCTGTCCTGCACAAATCGAAGTCCTCTTCAGATAACTATAGAAGAAAGAAGATTCCTGCCGTCTGCAGAGGTTATCGAAGAAACCGTAGAAATGTTTCCTATATCTTGTCTAGAAGTAATGATAGATGATTGGCGTCAGCCTTTCGTTGATTATCTCAAGTATAATATCTTGCCAGAAGATAATGCGCAAAGGCAGCAGATTAAGCAGCGATCGGGCAAATTTGTCATATGCAGTGAAGTATTGTATAGAAAATCTTACAATGGAATGCTGCTAAGATGCTTAGACAAGCAAGAAGCAAACCAAATGCTGCGGGAAGCACATTCAGGTGAATGTGGAGCACATCAAGCCGGTCGAAATTTGTGCCATAGAGTACACCGAATGGGTTATTATTGGCCTACTATGTTTAAAGATGCGATAGAATATGCGAAGCGGTGTCATGAATGCCAAATACACGGAGATGTAATACATGTTCCCCCAGAAGACTTACATCAGTCTGTTACTTCCTGGCCTTTCTCAGCTTGGGGACTCGATGTGATTGGTCCTATAAATCCCCCTTCATCTAAAGGAAAACAGTATATTCTGGCAGCAACAGATTATTTCTCCAAATGGACCGAAGCAATTGCCTTGCGTAATGTTAAAGAGACAGATGTGGTCAATTTCATTCGACATGCTATAATATACCGTCATGGTATTCCGAAAAGATCGTCACTGATAATGGCACCCCTTTTAAAAATAGAGGCATGGAAAAGTTGTGTCAGAAGTTCGGCATCCAGCATTCATTTTCAACACCTTACTATCCTCCGGCCAATGGATTAGCGGAAGCATTTAACAAAACGATTATCAAAATAATCAAGAAAACGGTGACAGGTAATAAGCGTGATTGGGATGAAAAGTTACAAGAAGCATTATGGGCCTACAGAACTACTCATCGTACAGCAACAGGGGCGACACCTTATTCATTAATCTATAGAATAGAGGCAGTTATCCCAATCGAAATGCAGGTGGCATCACTCAGGATAGCAGTACATCAATCTATAATAGATGATGAAAATGCAAAAATAAGGTTGAAAGAGTTGGATTTGCTCGATGAGAAACGTCTTGAAGCTCAGCAGCGGTTGCAGTCATATCAGGCCAGGATATCGGCTGCATTCGATAAACAGGTTAAATACCGCTCTTTCAAAAAAGGGGATATGGTGTTAATGCTAAAAAGACCTATAGTGATTACTCGCCGAACAGGGGGCAAGTTCGAGCCTAAATGGGACGGTCCATATGTGGTAAAAGAAGTATACTCCAATGGGGCATATAGAATCACAAATCAAGAAGGACAGAGTATCAGTATACTTGTCAACGCCCGTTTCATCAAGAGATACTATCCCTAAAGATAGACATGTGGATTTTGATTCAGAATATTATCAGCATAATGAATCTGTATCAAAAGGGGGCAAGGATGAATAAGATCATGTTCATATATCAACAAAAGAAGATGTGAAGAAAATTCACGAGCGCGTCAATTATCAAGCATCAAATCCGAAAATATGATCATCATCATTGCCACACAAGTTTGACAAATCTTGAAGATTCTCTTGAAGATATTGACAATATTGATATATATTGCTTTACAAGGCATGGATCTTCTGGAAGATATTGTCTCAGATAGAAATATCTACTACTACTATACTGGCAATAATGATGATCATAGATATTGTTGCCTTACAAAGATACACCAATCTCGGTTAAAGGGGCAGTATAGCCAAGCCAAATCCTAAAAGAGCTAAATTGAGCAAAATCAAAAAGATCAAGCTCTAAAAAAAAAAAAAAAAAAAAAAATGCTCTCAAAGGATCAAGCTCTAAAAGAGCCGGCCAACTATACATAAGACCTATGAAGATCGCCATTCGGGCAGCGGCGAGGAGTCAGTGGCCCTAAAAAGCCCGCGAAGACCATCGTGCGCACCCATGCGGGCAGCTGACGAAGTCAAGGATTCAAAGCCTAAAAGGCCATAAATCCGCGCAGACTAATCACCGTAACTCCCATGCCGTCTGTATAGCTTCCGGCAGCGCCATGGGGAACGGATGAAAATGCCCTCCTGTGAATGGGCTCGACCTTGCAGACGAAGAAAACAGGGGCCGCAGTGCAAGCTTTATGCCAACCGTGCGTAAGACCCTCCAAATCTAGGGTTTGATTTCAGTAGTAACTCGTGAGGAAGGGCTTAAACCTACTCATTGATGGACTGGCGACCCTAGATTTGGTGCCCAAAGGTAGCTTTGCGAGCCCTGCGAACTCCAGAGAGTTACCGTGGCCAACCCTGTGCGTAAAACCAACAGTTCACCGCCCGGTAGCGTCAATGGGCCCCTCTGATGGACCTTGGCCGTGAGCTCAAGGCAGTGAAAAGCCCAAAAGCGAACTCTAAAGAGTTACAGTGGCCATCACATAAGACCCATAAATGCTCCACTACTCATGAGCTTAAACTGTGTGTGTGCGCACGCTCCACTACTCATGAGCTTAAACTGTGTGTGGCTAATTAAATTGAAACTTAGTACCGCCAATTTAAATACTCATATAGAGAATCCCGCACTAACAAAGCATAAAAGGTTTAGAAATTTTAAAGGATGTAATGAAATTATTATATAAAGTACGAATATAATTTAATAATGTTAGTATAAATATCATCAACATACAATGAGAAAATGCTATTATAAACATCTCAAAATGCTTTCATAAAAAACATGTCCAAAAAACATGAAAACAAAAATCACATGTTCAAAATTACATGTTTTAAAGATCTTCTGTAATTCCCACTGCTTCCGAATATCTGCGCAAATCTTCCTTCAACTGTGCCTGGGCTATATCATGTTTAGATTTTTCTTCAAGAATAAGTTTCGCTTGATCAGGGATGCCAGCAAGTTTGTTCTCCAGAGAAGCGATCATTCCTTTACTTCGAAGTTGCGCGGATTTTTCAAAATTAATAGATTGAACATTCGCCTGTATCCTTTCTTCAACATCTTGAATGATCAAGGCTTTTTCATAATTCATTCTCTCCAGTTGAGAAATTTCTTCCTTCAGGGCTGCAATACGATCTTGGATAGTCTTATTTTCATCCATATGAATCTTTAATTGATCTTGAAGAATCATATGCTCTTGTTCAAGTCTAGAAATTGATGAAGCTGTCAGAGAGGCTTGTTCTTGAGATGAAGCCAGCTGCTTCTTGTACTCTAAAATCTCAGGGGCAATTGTAACGTTCTCTACCGACGCCAGAGAAATTACTGAATCGCGAAACTTGAGGAGTGAATCACGCAAAGGAGATATATTGAGTCTAGCCATCTTGGCAGAGCTCTCCAAAATCTCTATAGCAACATCCAAATCCAACCATTGATCGGGATTTCTGAAGATATGGATTATTGCTAACAAAGAATGTTTCACCATAAGCATTTTATGAACAGGATTTTTGCAAAGGATGACAATTCAGAAGTAGTGGCCACAGAATCAGAACTGGCCGCACCACTGCAAGGATGAGTTCCTATAATAAAAGAAGAAAGATATTCAAAATATTATTATGAAATATGTGGTCGTGAATGAAGATAATCAGTGCATAAATATGTACTTGTCACCTGGATATGACCTACAGAGGCAGAAGCTCTCTGAGTCATGGAAAGACCGAGTTCCACCATATCAGCAAAAGATGGTGCTCTAGCTTCTGTGCTTGAATCTCTGGTAGTCGGAGTTGGCAAGTCTGTAGTCTCTGTGGGAAATATGATTTCACGAGCCACTACTCTTGGTACTACCAATGGAACTATAGGTGCTCTTGGTGAAGATACCACAAGAGGACTCGCTGAAGAGATAGCACCTATTTCTGCAACTTGAGCGCCTAAAAAAGGAGACGCAATGAAAGGGAGACATAAGAATAAAATAATAAATTATTAAAATACAGATAGATATGCATGTGGAAATTAAATCTCCTTTACCTGGTGAATACCCATATTCGCCATAATCTAAAGGTTCTTCCTCATTTTCTTCAGTTGCAGGAGATTTAGCAGGATCATTCACACCGAGAAGAGTCTTAACGATTGCAGGGGAAGATTCCATCTCGACCTCTTTCGCAGCTGTTTCTTCATCTCCATCAATGTCAACTTCGCCTTCTTCAAAGTCATTATCTTTATCTTCACAGCCGTCGCTATCCTCGCTGTCTTCATATTGTGAAGATTCAGTAGTATCTGATGATGAAGCTGAACTCTCATCTTCCAAAATTTCTTCATCAACTTCTTCAATGACAACCTGCTTCCCTTTTAAGAAACGGGTTGACTACTCTCCGGTACAGGCTCTTGGACTGTAGGAGAAGCGGATGCTTGGCGGGTCCTTTCTGGAAGAACAGGGGATGATGTTTGCAAACGCGTTTTTGATCTAGTCATTGGAGAAGATGGACTAGGACCAAGGGGTTGTGGAGGAGATATGGAAGTACCAATAGCTGGTCCTTCTTGAACCGTTGCAGTCTCTGCAGGAATTGGAGAAGATGTATCAGCATCGTCTGCAGCTTGGTTCGACAAATTCCGACGAGATTTTTCAAATTCTCTCAGAACTCCGTGAGCAAACCAGCCATCCAAGGTGTTGATAGGCTTGATTTCACGGATGGGGTCTTCCAATGATATCTTCCTACAAATTTCTCCAGGATGAGACGCGTGGCTCTTTTCTGGAACATAGCCGATTCCGCTCTCTAAATTTCTGCCCTTCAGCCTGGGCGGATGAAGAAAGATAGAAGAATCCACTGGCAAGCATTTGGTGACTAGGTATGATTGGTGATCCCACCATCGCATCCAGCTATATGATGTCCGGACTATGCGATTACAGCCTGGAATTACAAAAAGAGATCCAACACAGCCATTCAATAGTTGTTTCCATATCATGGCCCAGTTAAGAGGACCAGTTCCATAACATCGCATTTTTCTAGTAACCAACCCGCAGTCTTGAGGCACGGTTTGATCATAACCAAATTGACGAGCAAAGCGACTGGGGTAGTAGGGTTCTCTCCAAAATTCTGTTCCTTCCCGAAGAGGTAAACTGCATGAGCGAATAGAAAAGAAGAAAGCTCTCTCTGCTGCAGTAAGTATTTCTTGGTCCACCATATCTGTATCTTCAGTATGGCGATAAAGGCGGAACTGAAAGAAGTTTATCTGATCATCATCTCGAATTTTATTGGCAACCCACTCATACGCTCTTTTTGCCATTGCTCTTTGCTGAAAGAACCAGAGTGGAAGGTGAGAAGGATGAGTGTATGCTTACTCTGGAGCTTCAAAAGTCCAAGGAAAATAGACCCCTAGCCATCCTGTGATGTAATGCCAAGAAGTATGTGCAGACGAGGCTCCAAGAATAGGATCTTTCACATGGGTAGCTACCTCTCCAAGGGCCCTATAAATAGAGCATAATACTGGAGGAGCAATGGAGTATTTATGGCCTTCCGCCAAAGCGCCAGCTACAGTGAAGACAGTAGGACGAACAGCATCTGCCCATTTAGAACTAGGCAATACGACCAAACTCAGCCAATAGGATAAGAAAGCTGCAAGTTCTCCGAAGGAGCTATATTCCGGCCTTCCCTTTATTATGCCTCGAAGCTTTGTCAATTCCTTGGATTGACAGTCACGAAATCTTCAAAGAAAAAATAAAAAGAGAGGGTGAATATGGAGAAATTGCCAATATAAGGAGAAAGTTGATTATCAAATTAATAAATACCTGAGGCCTCTGGAAAAATGTGCTAGCCACTGTAAAGGGGGGATCTTGTGAAAACTGGGAAATTTACTCATCTCCTTGAACAGTTCAATAGTAGTTTCGGAGATCGAAGGTTTGCGATCAGGAGAAGATACAAAGGCCAGTTCCCTATTGGTTGGAATAAATTCATCATAGAATTTACCTGTTATAAGAAGACCGGCTATGCGGTGAAGATCCCAAAGTGTTATGGTCATTTCACCATAGGGCAAGTGGAAAGAGTTGGTTGTGGGCAACCAGTACTCAAGGAAACCTTTCAATACAGTAGGTTCTCTACAGAAGTATTTAGAAGTCACTTCTATAGCATCATAAAGACCGATTTTTGCAAGTGTGCTCGTATGCTTCAATAAAATAGCTTCCGCCCAATCAGAGTAATAACGTCGAGCAGTTAACAAGCCTCTGATGCGAAATTCTGCTTGTCCCCAGAGTGGTTCCCGATCTCGAAAACGTTGTCGGACCGTTTCATAAAAATGTGAAGGAAAGAGGTCGTGAGGGCTATGGAAAGGAGCTAAGAAATCATGGGATGAATTTCTCCTATCCTTTGACGCGGCTTCTGTGTTTGAATGATTCCTTCAAGAATCTGGGGTTCTTTGGTGGCCCATGATTCAGTATACATCAACCTTTCGCCATGAACACAATCCTTGGGTTCACAGTCAAGCATGGACTGATGGCGATAGACATTGATGGGAATTATTGTCATGCCTTCTGAATGAGGATTGTCAAATTTCATAACACCTTCAACAACCCGTACTGAATCCCATGAATTCTGAAGCCTCTTCTTCTTATGGTCTTCGATCTTCTCTGCAAATTCTTTCGCCTTATTGCGGCGAGTTTTCTTCGAACGAGAAGCCGGAGGGGTGTCTTCACGGAGAGGGGGTCTTTCACTATCAGTACGAATGTGAGCCGTGGTCTTTAACCACTCATCTCAATCGTATTCTCTACCATGCTTTGGCGGACATTTGATATCTCCTAAAGATATGGATCTATGGATGGGGGATGGAAGAGATTTGATACGGTCAGAAAAGTCAAAGGTTGGAAGAACAGGTTCTTTAAAATAAGGAGTCCTAGAGGTGGTCTTTGTTCGTTTGGCAGGAGGTTGATCGGAAGAAGGTTGGTCGGAAGGAGGGCGAGCTGTTTGTTTTATACGAGCCATGAAAATAAGTCAAAGAAAGGAAGATAAAAGTTGGAATAAGAAAGGAAGAAAGAAGAAAATGGCTAAGAGGTTGGAGACAGTTCAAAAAGAAAATTTGGTTAAGTACGAAGTACTTTGCGCGAGTCCGCGCAAAGTCAAAGGTTTGCGCAGAAAATCCCCAAGTTCGAAAGACTCCGCGCAAAGTGAAATGGTTTGCGCGGGTTCGCACAAAGTAAAAGGTTTGCGCGGGAGAAAATCGCCAGAGCAGAAAATCGCCAGAGCAAAAGGGTTCGTGCAAATGACTAAGTTGTTGGACTATTTATAGGATTCATGGCCGAGCACGGTACACGACCGAGCTTTGCGCGGGGTCGCGCAAACCCTAGAAAATGAATGGTTTTGATCCTTTTCTTTGATTTTCTGAAAAAACAAAGAACGGATCAAGGGGGCATCTGTTGAGGCATAAAATAAGCAAAGAAGTGAAGAAAAAAAAATGTCCAGAAAATCAGTTTGAAGATGACTTTGCGCGGGCTCGCGCAAAGTGAATTGATTGCACAGGACCGCGCAAAGTAAATGAGTTGCGCGGGTTGATCAGTGAAGGCAGATTGCGCGGGGATGTAGGTTGCGCTGGACCGCGCAAAGCATATCGATTGCGCTGGTCCGCGCAAAGTGTTTTACGGAAGTATAAAAAAGGTTGGATATTATTTTGTCCCACATCGACCAGAACAGAGATTTACACCAGTAAAAATGTCTATAAATACCCCGTTCTTTCTCTCAAAAGAGGTTAGAAGATTTTCAGAGTGAAAGAAAGACAAAGAAGAAGATAGAAGGTGCAGAGCATTGGGCTCCTGTAGTTTGCACGGACCCACGCAAAGGAGCATTGGGCTCCTGTCGTTTGCGCGGACCCGCGCAAAGTCTATAGTTTGCGCGGACTGGCGCAAACCGACTGTTAGACAGTCTATAACAGCAATGGGCTGTTATGCTGCTAGAATGGCTAGAATCTTCAAGTCTTCAAGTCTTCAAGTTCTTCTTGTTCAGGAGAAAAGGAAGAAAGAGGCGTATTCCTCCTAAGTTTCAGGAGATGACTGAAATAGCGTTGTTATACTGCCGGAATCTCCGTCCTCTTGAAGACTATTGGTCGATTTGTTTATTCCTCCTAAGTCATAGGAGATGATTGAAATAGCACTGTTATGCTGCCGAAATTTATATTTGACTGCGATAATCGTAACTTGCAATCAATTCTTTGTAAACTATCTTAGAATCAAGGGATACTTGATTGTTTCTGTAAATGAATTCAGAATCAATAAAATGTGATGATTGTTTCTGTAACTATTTCATTGTTATGTTCGAATAAGATAATTCCCAAATCAAATACTTTTGTTTTCTTGTCGAAACAATCGCATTATCCGTACATCATATAGCTGGATGCGATGGTGGGATCACCAATCGTACTTGGTCACTGTTCACTCCCCAAGTATAGGGTTGTGATGTAGTAATAATCTCGGTAAGACCGAGGTCGAATCCACAGGGACTGAAACCTGTACGTTATCTGAAACTAACTAGGACTAGAACTAGACTAAGATGCAATCTAAATCAAGTATGATTTGAAGAATAATGGTGAAATAATAATGTAAAACTTTTAAGAAATTCAGAGGAAAGGAAACTAGGGATTCAGAGGATCCACTTGTAGAGATCAGGGAGATCAAAGGTGTAACCATGAAAATCAAACTGAACTAGCCTTAATATAGTTTGCAAGAGATGAAAGGTATATGAATTAGAATGGATTCCATCACCAAACCATGCCCATGAGACAAAGCAGACAACAGAATTAAACTAATTACCAACCAATCAATGTATGAAGGTTAGGAAGGGTACCGACATCCAACCATGCCCAGGAGACAATGGTGAACAACAGGGCTTCCTGACGTCATAAACATAAAGAGGAAAGGGATATGTTCAAAGCCATTGCAGACCCATTGTAATTTCAGTCATAACAGACCATTAAAGACTGAAAACATTCCCTAATAAAATTAAATCAAAATCCATTCAGTTTAAACAAAAAGCACAAGCATAGACTCATCCCGTCACGCTACAAGCTTCACCTCTTAGCCCTAGCTAAGAGGTTTAGCCACGCATAGACATGGTGGACTCAAATCTCTTAGAAAAAAAATAAATCAGAAGTAAAAAGAAAAATACAAACTCTACCCACGTTCCAGCCGAACTCCCCACTCTCCCAAAGCTCCCCAGCTGTGGATCTCCTCCCGTCAGATCTGGATTCTCTTCTGTTTTAATAGGCAGTAGGGAGAAGTGTAATTCGTGCTGGAGTCGGAGAACAAGGAGTTCCGCACTCCTCTTTCGCAGCAGCGGGCGGAAACAGATCCGGTTTGCGCAGGCTTAAAAACTTCTTGTGTTTGGAATCTGTTTTGGGGACGCTGATCGTCCCAGCTCTTGATTTGACTCCTTGGTTGGGGTAAAGACCATCTGGTGCGTCGACTGAACGGTCCAGATCACTCAACTGATCAGCAATCGTGACACACAACTCCCTGCAAATCCCGGACGTGCGTAAACAGATCTCGCAACCGGATCGATGCTGGACTCTCGATGGGCCCCACTCCGATTGCCTTTTGATATATCCAAACCGTCCACCAAATTCCTCTCGTTATTTCAGCCTGAAATGTATGGTTTTTTTTTCATATTCGGTGTAGCCCACAAAAGTTTTCTTTCCGCCGTCGATTGTCCGATTGAGTGCTCATGTACATGCAGTGTCTTCATGGAGCAAAACGCCACCTAGGCGGGGGTTAGACGTCCCTTCTGGTCATAATGGACGGTCAAGATCAAGCCCATGATGTCCGTTGGTGGCCCAGCAGATCGGTCCGCACGCTCTGTCTGCGAACAGAGCTCGCGTCATTGTTACGCTGTGATGAAGTGGGACCCATGATCAGTGATTGTATGAAAAATCCATTCCGTCCATTGGTTTCAGTTCGAGAAACCGGTCAGAAACGGGTGTTTTTGCTCGGATTTGGTGCGGTCCAGAGAATCTCTTTCTCTACCGTCTATCAGACGTTTGAACAGTTAAAAACCATTCTCTGCTGTTTCTTCGAATTTGGTCACCTAGGCATGGGTTGTTGCTGCCTCACGTGACAGATGAACGGTTCCGATCGTGGTTACGGAGGATGGGTGGGGCCCACTAGCCAAAAACGGACGGACAGCGTCCGTCCGCTGTCCCTGCGTAAGAAGGAGACGGGTCAGCCCGTCTTTGACTGGGCTGACCGTCCAGTGCACGGCCGGTGCGTGTACACTATGTGTACACGCACTGTATATGTAGGGCCCACTGTGATGCTTGTGAGAGATCCGCTCCGTCCATCCACTTTATAATGCCCTTTTAGGCGTTGGGACCAGAAGTGAGGCATATCCAGGTGGCAGGTGGGCCCCACTTAATGAATTAAGCGGCTGATCTGTCCATTGGCCCATTTCTCGAGATCTCCAATGGCTAAAATTTAATATGTACGGTTAATTTGTAGCCCACATCCCATGTATGAAGTCTCGTGTCGATCGGATGGCGGAAACCCTGTGATCTTGCATTCTGCACTAGTTTCGGGCATCTTTAATGTGAACGGCTTGATTTCCTCGGATCCCTAGTATGTGAATTCCTCAATATTGGTCCTCTGGAGTCCGTCCCTTGCCTGTGGTGTCATCAGAGCATTAAATCCATGCTTTAAGTGCTCTCTTACAATCCATGCTTGCAAATACACTCTGCATCACAAACACGATAAAAGCGGGCCATTAAACGGCATCATGTTCATAAATCCAAGAAATAACTAGGGTCTGATATGCAATATTTGACCCTCAACACAACCCCCAACCAGCATTTTGCTAGTCCCGAGCAAAATATGCGAAAAATAAGTTGAGAATTTTAGGACAATTTCTTTGACTCGAGTGAATTTACAGGACAATCTTAGATACTAGAATTCTAAGATTCATGAATGTTGGGCATTACTTTCCCTGGACTCAAGTATACGGTAGTCTTCATAATCAAGTTCAAAGTATTTATCCATCAATTAGAAAAATTCTAAACATTGAGTTCCATGGGTGTATAGTGAATTCTCGTCTTGTCAACATTAAGATTCAATTTGTTATTTCAGGATATCATTAATTACCAGCAAGAGTATTCAGGACACCCAAAACCTAAATTAGAACATGCCTTACATTTCTTTTATTTTTTCATTCTTTCCGCTTTTGATCTTTCTATGAACAGTAGTGCCAAAGAAGGGAAACAAATCCTCACATATAGGGAGCAAACCTATGGTGAGAAATAGTCACCTAATTTTTTCCAAATGTCAACCATGGGGAATCGAATTTACACCTATAAGGAGCAAACTTATGGTGAAGTTCGTTCACCCAACCCTTTTCGCAGGCAGCTATCTTGTAACTGGGTATTTTCTTTTTCTTCAACTGATCATAACAGACAATTTTTCAGGCTAGTTCCTTCCATGTTTAGTGATTACCAAGTTAATCCTTCAATATTAAACTGAAACCTCAATGTGTAAGCGAGATGTGACATGTGAAATCATGACTCAATCAATGTTTACAACTTCTAATCATGGATTAACAATTCGAACTTAACTGTGAAATTTAACAGATACTGAAATTAAGAGTCATAAATTTCCAACATCACGTATCTTGAAATTCTAAATCCAGGATATCCGTTAAAATCACTTCGAATTCATCAGAAATTTCAGAAAAAAAAATTTAAAAAATTTTTCACAATTTTTGCTCAAGACCAAGAAAACACTGATTAGGACACCTAATCTCCCACCCCCAACCTAAAATCTACATTGTCCTCAATGTAAAAGATATGAGCATGGAATGCACATGGGACAACAAAAGTAAATATGAAGTGATGGGAAGATAGTACCTGGATGATGAATCGTGAGAGACTTTCCAAGAGATCGCAGCATGGAATCCAATCAGCACGAGAGAGAAAGCAACACAATACTAACAAAAAAAAAAATAAAAATAATAATAATAAAAAATAAAATCCTACCTATACCACTTTCGCAGGTACTCTCGATTGCATTTAGCGTATGCAACAAGCCTTTAAACCCCTAGGTTGCCCCTAGTGGACGAGTTGTAGTCTCGTGAGGGTTTACAGCAATGTTACCCACAAACATTGAACTAACTACTCATGCTGCAAGGTTCATCTTCTGGCCAGTATCTTGATAAGTTCCTCAGTAAGTTCCTCAACAAGATCATCCAAAAGCCCTTTTTGCAAAAGGCTTGGGTGCCCTGGAGCATGACTTTCCAGAGAGACTTATGTACCTCATAAGAAATTTTTCGTTGAAGTGCTTGAGGTATCCAGAGTATATATGATTCACCTGTGACAGAAGAAGTTTTGACGTTAGTATCCCATGGTGAATCAGAGACTACAAGTAGATAAAGTGTAGAAAACTTCGCAAGAAGTGATGTAGTCTCAACATATTCCGAAGTATCAGACTTCGGTTTCATTGTCAGCTCCTCCTCCTTTAATGGTAGACGTTTAGGATCAGGAGAAGAAGGGGCTTCAGAATAAAGGTTCTCTCGGTCAGTGATGACTACCGAGATGTCGTTTTGCAAAGCATCCACTTTATCTTTTAACATGGGATCGTTTGAATCTGCAAAGTGTGCCAAGCAATCCCAAGAGTTGGGGAGTTCAGCTGAGTGTGACTTATTTTCCACATTGGAGCTCGTGATAATCTGCTCAAGGAATCCATCATCCTTGACAGTGGATGGATGTACGCTCTCTTGCTCCAGTCCTGCACAGACGTATTGAAGATCAATAGGGGAAGCATCGATAGGATCACTTTGTTCATTGAAACTACTCAATCGAGGCGTTGGACTGTCCAACGTGTACAGCTCAGGTGGTGGTCTCAATTGAGTGGTTTCAAATTCCAGAGTCGTAGCGAGCAGCTCGTCCTTCTCCCGAATCACATTATCATTCAATTCAAGAGAGTGGTCCAAACATGTCTCACAGAAGTTGGAAGGGTCGGTTCTAATGAGCTCATCTTCCACTTTTAAATCAGACATGTTAGGTGAGTGGAGTAGCTCAGTATGACCGATCACTTCGTGTGCTTCTTGAGCATTGACCTGGACCATACTTGAGATTGATTCCAGGGGAATTTGGGTTGTGCTCTCATGAATCTCATCCCAATACTTCTCAGCTTCCAATTCAGTGCAGTACACACTTGAGATGGGATCGCTTTCCTTACATTCTAAATTCGGTTGAGGTTCGAATAAACTAACCTCAACCTCATCATTAAGATCCTGTGTATCATGTAAGGAAAGTGTGTCATCATCACTGTATTTGAGAGACACCCATGTATCTCCATCATTGTTTTGAACAGTCAGTGAGATCGACTCATCGGGGAGTTGAACCGTATTCTCATTAATGGAATCCAACTCCTCATTCCAAATTCCAGATTTCGTCAAAAGCGAGTGAGGATCACTTTCCTTGCATTGTATTTCTGGATTGGATTGTAGTTGGGATGAGCGAGCTTCCTCTATCCTTTCAAGGCGCGAATTGAATACTTCTAATGATTTCATCATTTCCGTAAGGCATTCTATGGTATACTGAATTGAATCCTCTTGGATCGTTTCTGGTTGGTTCTCAACGGTAGGGTATCCAAGAGAATAATCATTACATGTTGTTGGTTCATCTTCCCAGTTTTGATGGTTCCACTGGTTATAGTCATACGGGTTATCAGTCGGGAGTTGATACGCGTTATCATTCCAATAATCACGTACTGTTTTCTTAACTCGTGGAATGCAATTATTTTCCCGTAGATAATCACCGAAGGACTTCTTAATCGGTGGAGCATCATGTTTCGACTGGTTGAAGTAATTTTCAGAAAATATTTGAGGCATAGGCTGTGTTCCATCATTATCATCATACATCAAAAAATTTTCCCAAGATTCCTTAGCTATCTCAGCATATATGCGATCCAACTCTTGCATGGTAAAACCTTAATTCTGAATCTACTCCTAAGAAAAATAAAAGAAAAGATTCTACAACAGTATGGAAAGTAAGAGGAGAAAAAGTTAGAAAGAAGTTACCAGGTTAAAGATTCCTAAGTTAAAACCTGCAAGACAAAAAGGTTAGTTTCTAAAAAGAGAACAAAAACCTAAGGAAATAGAAAGTTAGAAAAATCATAATCTTACCCTTAATTCTAAGACTAATTAATTTCAAATTACGTAGCCGTCAATCCCCGGCAACGGCGCCAAAAACTTGTTCACTCCCCAAGTATAGGGTTGTGATGTAGTAATAATCTCGGTAAGACCGAGGTCGAATCCACAGGGACTGAAACCTGTACGTTATCTGAAACTAACTAGGACTAGAACTAGACTAAGATGCAATCTAAATCAAGTATGATTTGAAGAATAATGGTGAAATAATAATGTAAAACTTTTAAGAAATTCAGAGGAAAGGAAACTAGGGATTCAGAGGATCCACTTGTAGAGATCAGGGAGATCAAAGGTGTAACCATGAAAATCAAACTGAACTAGCCTTAATATAGTTTGCAAGAGATGAAAGGTATATGAATTAGAATGGATTCCATCACCAAACCATGCCCATGAGACAAAGCAGACAACAGAATTAAACTAATTACCAACCAATCAATGTATGAAGGTTAGGAAGGGTACCGACATCCAACCATGCCCAGGAGACAATGGTGAACAACAGGGCTTCCTGACGTCATAAACATAAAGAGGAAAGGGATATGTTCAAAGCCATTGCAGACCCATTGTAATTTCAGTCATAACAGACCATTAAAGACTGAAAACATTCCCTTAATAAAATTAAATCAAAATCCATTCAGTTTAAACAAAAAGCACAAGCATAGACTCATCCCGTCACGCTACAAGCTTCACCTCTTAGCCCTAGCTAAGAGGTTTAGCCACGCATAGACATGGTGGACTCAAATCTCTTAGAAAAAAAATAAATCAGAAGTAAAAAGAAAAATACAAACTCTACCCACGTTCCAGCCGAACTCCCCACTCTCCCAAAGCTCCCCAGCTGTGGATCTCCTCCCGTCAGATCTGGATTCTCTTCTGTTTTAATAGGCAGTAGGGAGAAGTGTAATTCGTGCTGGAGTCGGAGAACAAGGAGTTCCGCACTCCTCTTTCGCAGCAGCGGCGGAAACAGATCCGGTTTGCGCAGGCTTAAAAACTTCTTGTGTTTGGAATCTGTTTTGGGGACGCTGATCGTCCCAGCTCTTGATTTGACTCCTTGGTTGGGGTAAAGACCATCTGGTGCGTCGACTGAACGGTCCAGATCACTCAACTGATCAGCAATCGTGACACACAACTCCCTGCAAATCCCGGACGTGCGTAAACAGATCTCGCAACCGGATCGATGCTGGACTCTCGATGGGCCCCACTCCGATTGCCTTTTGATATATCCAAACCGTCCACCAAATTCCTCTCGTTATTTCAGCCTGAAATGTATGGTTTTTTTTTTCATATTCGGTGTAGCCCACAAAAGTTTTCTTTCCGCCGTCGATTGTCCGATTGAGTGCTCATGTACATGCAGTGTCTTCATGGAGCAAAACGCCACCTAGGCGGGGGTTAGACGTCCCTTCTGGTCATAATGGACGGTCAAGATCAAGCCCATGATGTCCGTTGGTGGCCCAGCAGATCGGTCCGCACGCTCTGTCTGCGAACAGAGCTCGCGTCATTGTTACGCTGTGATGAAGTGGGACCCATGATCAGTGATTGTATGAAAAATCCATTCCGTCCATTGGTTTCAGTTCGAGAAACCGGTCAGAAACGGGTGTTTTTGCTCGGATTTGGTGCGGTCCAGAGAATCTCTTTCTCTACCGTCTATCAGACGTTTGAACAGTTAAAAACCATTCTCTGCTGTTTCTTCGAATTTGGTCACCTAGGCATGGGTTGTTGCTGCCTCACGTGACAGATGAACGGTTCCGATCGTGGTTACGGAGGATGGGTGGGGCCCACTAGCCAAAAACGGACGGACAGCGTCCGTCCGCTGTCCTGCGTAAGAAGGAGACGGGTCAGCCCGTCTTTGACTGGGCTGACCGTCCAGTGCACGGCCGGTGCGTGTACACTATGTGTACACGCACTGTATATGTAGGGCCCACTGTGATGCTTGTGAGAGATCCGCTCCGTCCATCCACTTTATAATGCCCTTTTAGGCGTTGGGACCAGAAGTGAGGCATATCCAGGTGGCAGGTGGGCCCCACTTAATGAATTAAGCGGCTGATCTGTCCATTGGCCCATTTCTCGAGATCTCCAATGGCTAAAATTTAATATGTACGGTTAATTTGTAGCCCACATCCCATGTATGAAGTCTCGTGTCGATCGGATGGCGGAAACCCTGTGATCTTGCATTCTGCACTAGTTTCGGGCATCTTTAATGTGAACGGCTTGATTTCCTCGGATCCCTAGTATGTGAATTCCTCAATATTGGTCCTCTGGAGTCCGTCCCTTGCCTGTGGTGTCATCAGAGCATTAAATCCATGCTTTAAGTGCTCTCTTACAATCCATGCTTGCAAATACACTCTGCATCACAAACACGATAAAAGCGGGCCATTAAACGGCATCATGTTCATAAATCCAAGAAATAACTAGGGTCTGATATGCAATATTTGACCCTCAACAGTCACTAAATGCTTGCCAGTGGATTCTTCTATCTTTCTTCATCCGCCCAGGCTGAAGGGCAGAAATTTAGAGAGCGGAATCGGCTATGTTCCAGAAAAGAGCCATGCGTCTCATCCTGGAGAAATTTGTAGGAAGATATCATTGGAAGACCCTATCCGTGAAATCAAGCCCATCAACACTTTGGATGGCTGGTTTGCTCATGGAGTTCTGAGGGAATTTGAGAAAACTCGTCGGGATTTCTCAAATCAAGCCGCAAACGATGCTGAAGGTACATCTTCTCCTATTCCTACAGAGACTGCAGCGGCTCAAGAAGGACCAGCTGTTGGTACTTCCTTATCTCCTCCACAACCCCTTGGTCCTAGTCCATCTTCCCCAATGACTAGATCAAAAACGCGTTTGCAAACATCATCACCTATTCTTCCAGAAAGGACTCGCCAAGCATCCGCTTCCCCTACAATCCAAGAGCCAATTCCGGAAAGCAGCCAACCCGTTTCTTACAAAGGGAAGCAAGTTGTTATTGAAGAAGCTGATGAAAAAATTTTAGAAGATGAAAGTTCAGCTTCATCGTCAGATACTACTGAATCTTCACAATATGAAGACAGCGAGGATAACGACAGCTGTGAAGATAAAGATGATGACTTTGAAGAAGGCGAAGTTGACATTGATGGAGATGAGGAAACAGCTGCGAAAGAGGTCGAGATGGAATCTTCCCCTGCAATCGTTAAGACTCTTCTCGGTGTGAATGATCCTGCTAAATCTCCTGCAGCTGAAGAAAATGAAGAGGAACCTTTAGATTATGGCGAATATGGGTATTCACCAGGTAAAGGAGATTTAATTTCCACATGCATATCTATCTATATTTTAACAATTTATTATTTTATTCTTATATCTCCCTTTCATTGCGTCTCCTTTTTTTTTTAGGTGCTCAAGTTGCAGAAATAGGTGTTGTCTCTTCAGCGAGTCCTCTTGTGGTATCTTCACCAAGAGCACCTATAGTTCCATTGGTAGTACAAAGAGTAGTGGCTCGTGAAATCATATTTCCCATAGAAACTACAGACTTGCCAACTCCGGCTATCAGAGATTCAAGCACAGAAGCTAGAGCACCATCTTTTGCTGATATGGTGGAACTTGGTCTTTCCATGACTCAGAGAGCTTCTGCCTCTGTAGGTCATATCCAGGTGACAGGTACATATTTATGCACTGATTATCTTCATTCACGACTACATATTTCATAATAATATTTTGAATATCTTTCTTCTTTTACTATAGGAACTCATCCTTGCAGTGGTGCGGCCAGTTCTGATTCTGTGGCCACTACCTCTGAATTGTCATCCTTTGCAAAAATCCCTGTTCATAAAATGCTTATGGTGAAACATTCTTTGTTAGCAATAATTCATATCTTCAGAAATCCCGATCAATGGTTGGATTTGGATGTTGCTATAGAGATTTTAGAGAGCTCTGCCAAGATGGCTAGACTCAACATATCTCCTTTGCGTGATTCACTCCTCAAGTTTCGCGATTCAGTAATTTCTCTGACGTCGGTAGAGAACGTTACAATTGCCCCTGAGATCTTAGAGTACAAGAAGCAGCTGGCTGCATCTCAAGAACAAGCCTCTCTGACAGCTTCATCAATTTCTAAACTTGAACAAGAGCATATGATTCTTCAAGATCAATTAAAGATTCATATTGATGAAAATAAGACTATCCAAGATCGTATTGCAGCCCTGAAGGAAGAAATTTCTCAACTGGAGAGAAGGAATCATGAAAAAGCCTTGATCATTCAAGATGTTGAAGAAAGGATACAGGCGAATGTTCAATCCATTAATATTGAAAAATTCGCGCAACTTCGAAGTAAAGGAATGATTGCTTCTCTGAAGAATAAACTTGCTGGCGTCCCTGATCAAGCGAAACTTATTCTTGAAGAAAAATCTAAACATGATGTAGCCCAGGCACAGTTGAAAGAAGATTTGCGCAGATATTCGGAAGCAGTGGGAATTACAGAAGATCTTTAAAACATGTAATTTTGAACATGTGATTTTTGTTCTCATGTTTTTTTTTTTTTTTTGGACATGTTTTTATGAAAGCATTTTGAGATATTTATAATAGCATTTTCCCATTGCATGTTGATGACATTTATACTAACATTATCAAATTATATTCGTACTTTATATAATAATTTCATTACCTCCTTTAAAATTTCTAAACCTTTTATGCTTTGTTAGTGCGGGATTCTCTATGTGAGTATTTAAATTGGGGGTACTAAGTTTCAATTTAATTAGCCACACACAGTTTAAGCTCATGAGTAGTGAAGCGTGCGCACACACACAGTTTAAGCTCATGAGTAGTGGAGCATTTATGGGTCTTATGTGATGGCCACTGTAACTCTCTAGAGTTTGCTTTTGGGCTTTTCACTGCCTTGAGCTCACGGCCAAGGTCCATCAGAGGGGCCCATTGACGCTACCGGGCAGTGAACTGTTGGTTTTACGCACAGGGTTGGCCACGGTAACTCTCTAGAGTTCGCAGGGCTCGCAAGGCTACCTTTGGGCACCAAATCTAGGGTTGCCAGTCCATCAATGAGTAGGTTTAAGCCCTTCCTCACGAGTTACTACTGAAATCAAACCCTAGATCTGGAGGGTCTTACGCATGGTTGGCATAAAACTCGCACTGCGGCCCCTGTTTTCTTTGTCTGCAAGGTCGAGCCCATTCACAGGAGGGCATTTTCATCCGTTCCCCGTGGCGCTGCCGGAAGCTATACAGACGGCATGGGAGTTACGGTGACTAGTCTTCGCGGATTTATGGCCTTTTAGGCTTTGAATCCTTGACTTCGTCAGCTGCCCGCATGGGTGCGCACGATGGTCTTTGCGGGCTTTTTAGGGCCACTGACTCCTCGCCGCTGCCCGAATGGCGATCTTCATAGGTCTTATGTATAGTTGGCCGGCTCTTTTAGAGCTTGATCCTTTGAGAGCATTTTTTTATTATTTTTTTATTATTTTTTTTTAGAGCTTTTTGATTTTGCTCAATTTGGCTCTTTTAGGATTTGGCTTGGCTATACTGCCCCTTTAACTGAGATTGGTGTATCCTTGTAAGGCAATAATATCTATGATCATCATTATTGCCAGTATAGTAGTAGTAGATATTTCCACCTGAGATAATATCTTCAAGAAGATCCATGCCTTGTAAAGCAATATATATCAATTTTGTCAGTATTTTCAAGAGAATCTTCAAGATGATATTGATTTTGTCAAACTTGTTTGGCGATGATGATGATCATATTTTCGGATTTGATGCTTGATAATTGACGCGCTTGTGAATTTTCTTCACAGCTTCTCTTGTTGACATATGAACATGATCTTATTCATCCTTGCCCCCTTTTGATACAGATTCATTATGCCGATAATATTCTGAATCAAAATCCACATGTCTATTTTTAGGGATAGTATCTTTTGATGAATCGGGCGTTGACAAGTATACTGATATTCTGTCCCTCTTGATTTGTGATTCTATATGCCCCATTGGAGTATACTTCTTTTACTACATATGGACCGTCCCATTTAGGCTCGAACTTGCCCCCTGTATCCCCTTTTTTGAAAGAGCGGTATTTAACCTGTTTATCAAATGCGGCCGAAATCCTGACTTGATATGACTGCAACCACTGCTGAGCTTCAAGACGTTTCTCATCAAGCAAATCTAACTCTTTCAACCTTATTTTTGCATTTTCATCATCTGTTATAGACTGATGTACTGCTATCCTGAGTGATGCCACCTGCATTTCGATTGGGATAACTGCCTCTATACCATAGATTAATGAATAAGGTGTCGCCCCTGTTGCTGTACGATGAGTAGTTCTGTAGGCCCACAATGCTTCTTGTAACTTTTCATCCCAATCACGCTTGTTACCTGTCACCGTTTTCTTGATTATTTTGATAATCATTTTGTTAAATGCTTCCGCTAATCCATTGGCCGGAGGATAGTAAGGTGTTGAAAACGAATGCTGGATGCCGAACTTCTGACACAACTTTTCCATGCCTCTATTTTTAAAAGGGGTGCCATTATCAGTGACGATCTTTTTCAGAATACCATGACGGTATATTATAGCATGTCGAATGAAATTGACCACATCTGTCTCTTTAACATTACGTAAGGCAATTGCTTCGGTCCATTTGAAGAAATAGTCTGTTGCTGCTAGAATATACTGTTTTCCTTTAGATGAAGGGGGATTTATAGGACCAATCACATCGAGTCCCCAAGCTGAGAAAGGCCAGGAAGTAATAGACTGATGTAAGTCTTCTAGGGGAACATGTATTACATCTCCATGTATTTGGCATTCATGACACCGCTTTGCATATTCTATCGCATCTTTGAACATAGTAGGCCAATAATAACCCATTCGATGTACTCTATGGCATAAATTTCGGCCGGCTTGATGTGCTCCACATTCACCTGAATGTGCCTCCCGCAGCATTTGGTTTGCTTCTTGCTTGTCTAAGCATCTCAGCAACATTCCATTGTAAGATTTTCTATACAATACTTCACTGCATATGACAAATTTACCCGATCGTTGCTTAATCTACTGCCTTTGTGCATTATCTTCTGGCAAGATATTATACTTGACATAATCAATGAAAGGCTGACGCCAATCATCTATCATTACTTCTAGACAAGATATAGGAAACATTTCAACAGTTTCTTCAATAATCTCTGCAGACGGCAGGAATCTTCTTTCTTCTATAGTTACCTGAAGAGGACTTCGATTTGTGCAGGATAGAGCTGCTGCCAGACCGGCTAAAGAGTCTGCTTTTTCATTCTCAGAGCGTGGTATGTGTTTAATGTCCACATGACAAAACTGTTCAAGCAACTTTTGTGCCTTCCGATAATAGGGCAGAAGTTCTTCTTTCCTTACTTCGAATTCTGTTGTCAACTGATTTATAATCAATTTAGAATCTCCGAAGATATGCAATAATTTTATTTCCATTTGTTGGGCTATTTCCATTCCGATGATAAGAGCTCTGTATTCAGCTTTATTGTTTGTGCATGCGGTGCCCAATGTGAAGGAATATGGCAATAAATCGCCTTGAGGTGTAATGAATATTATTCCTGCCCCCGCTCCCGATATTCAAGCAGCACCATCAAAATACATTTGCCAAAGATTCTGAGATTCAGAATTTGTAAGCTTTTTAAGCTTTTTAATTCCTACGAGATTTGAAATGAAAGCTTACAAGGAAAATTGCCAACGACGGTTAATGAAGAACTATGGCATATTTTGAATAGCCTTAATTTTTCTGGATCAATCTCGATCCCTCTGTGTCATATAACAAAGCCGAGGAACTTGCCAGAAGATACTCCAAATGCACACTTAGCAGGGTTCATTTTTAGTTGTTTCTTTCTGAGACGACGGAAGACTGATGCTAAATGTTTGCGGTGTTCTTGATGATCTCCCGACCTGACCACCAAGTCATCAACATAGCATTCGACATGTTTATGCATCATATCTTGAAAAATGTTTTTTATCGCCCTTTGATATGTTGCCCCAGCATTTTTGAGACCGAAAGGCATAACTTTATAACAATAAATTCCAAGTGGTGTTCTGAAAGCCGTTGCCTCTTCATCTTCGGGTGCCATCCTGATTTGATTATAACCCGCGTATCCGTCCATAAAGGACATAATAGCATACTGAGTAGTGCTATCAATTAATAATTCTGTTATCGGTAGAGGGAAGTCATCTTTTGGACATGCTTCATTCAGATCTCTGAAGTCGATGCATACTCTAATCTGCCCATTCTTCTTTTTCACCGGAACAATGTTTGATATCCACTTAGGATATTTAACTTCTCTAACGAATCCAACCTTTATTAATTTATTTACTTCTTTTTTTATTAATGGAATCAGGTCTGGGTGGAATTGCCTTTGTGCTTGCTTTACTGGTTTCTTTTCTTTGGAAATATTTAATCGATGCATTGCTACAGATGGTTCCAATCCTGGCATTTCTTCATATGTCCAAGCGAAGACGTCTTTATTTTCTCTGAGAAGCTGGCCATATTTCTCAAATTCCTGATCTGAAAGACTGACACTGATAAATGTATTCCTTGGCTCTTCTGCTGTTCCCAAATTTATTTCTCGCAAGTCATCTATCGTCGGCTGTCTCCCGTCTTCTATTTGTCTTGAAGATGTATAGTTGGCCGGCTCTTTTAGAGTTTGATCCTTTGAGAGCATTCATATATATATATATATATTTTTAATTTTTATTTTATTATTATTATTTTTTTAGAGCTTGATCTTTTTGATTTAGCTCAATTTGGCTCTTTTAGGATTTGGCTTGGCTATACTGCCCCTTTAACTGAGATTGGTGTATCCTTATAAGGCAATAATATCTATGATCATCATCATTGCCAGTATAGTAGTAGTAGATATTTCCACCTGAGATAATATCTTCAAGAAGATCCATGTTTTGTAAAGCAATATATATCAATTTTGTCAATATCTTCAAGAGAATCTTTCAGGATGATATTGATTTTGTCAAACTTGTTTGGTGATGATGATGATCATATATATTTTTTCAGATTTGATGCTTGATAATTGACGTGCTTGTGAATTTTCCTTCACAGCTTCTTTTGTTGACATATGAACATGATCTTATTCATCCTTGCCCCCTTTTGATACAGATTCATTATGCCGATAATATTCTGAATCAAAATCCACATGTCTATCTTTAGGGATAGTATCTTTTGATGAAACGGGCGTTGACAAGTATACTGATACTCTGTCCCTCTTGATTTGTGATTCTATATGCCCAATTGGAGTATACTTCTTTTACCACATATGGACCGTCCCATTTAGGCTCGAACTTACCCCCTGTTCGGCGAGTAATCACTATAGGTCTTTTCAGCATTAACACCATATCCCCTTTTTTGAAAGAGCGGTATTTAACCTGTTTATCAAATGCAGCCGATATCCTGGCCTGATATGACTGCAACCGTTGCTGAGCTTCAAGACGTTTCTCATCGAGCAAATCTAATTCTTTCAGCCTTATTTTTGTATTTTCATCATCTGTTATAGACTGATGTACTGCTATCCTGAGTGATGCCACCTGCATCTTAATTGGGATAACTGCCTCTATACCATAGATTAATGAATATGGTGTCGCCCCTGTTGCTGTACGATGGGTAGTTCTGTAGGCCCACAATGCTTCTTGTAACTTTTCATCCCAATCACGCTTGTTGCCTGTCACCGTTTTCTTGATTATTTTGATAATCGTTTTGTTAAACGCTTCTGCTAATCCATTGGCCGGAGGATAGTAAGGTGTTGAAAACGAATGCCGGATGCCAAACTTCTGACACAACTTTTCCATGCCTCTATTTTTAAAAGGGGTGCCATTATCAGTGACGATCTTTTTCAGAATACCATGACGGTATATTATAGCATGTCGGATGAAATTGACCACGTCTGTCTCTTTAACACTACGCAAGGCAATTGCTTCGGTCCATTTGGAGAAATAGTCTGTTGCTGCCAGAATATACTGTTTTCCTTTAGATGAAGGGGGATTTATAGGACCAATCACATCGAGTCCCCAAGCTGAGAAAGGCCAGGAAGTAACAGATTGATGTAAGTCTTCTGGGGGAACATGTATTACATCTTCGTGTATTTGACATTCATGACACCGCTTTGCATATTCTATTGCATCTTTGAACATAGTAGGCCAATAATAACCCATTCGATGCACTCTATGGCATAATTTCGGCCGGCTTGATGTGCTCCACATTCACCTGAATGTGCCTCCTGCAGCATTTGGTTTGCTTCTTGCTTGTCTAAGCATCTCAGCAGCATTCCATTGTAAGATTTTCTATACAATACTTCGCTGCATATGACAAATTTGCTCGATCGCTGCTTAATCTGCTGTCTTTGTGCATTATCTTCTGGCAAGATATTATATTTGAGATAATCAACGAAAGGCTGACGCCAATCATCTATCATTACTTCTAGACAAGATATAGGAAACATTTCAATGGTTTCTTCGATAACCTCTGCAGATGGCAGGAATCTTCTTTCTTCTATAGTTACCTGAAGAGGACTTCGATTTGTGTAGGACAGAGCTGCTGCCAGACCGGCTAAAGCGTCCGCTTTTGCATTCTCAGAGCGTGGTATGTGTTTAATGTCCACATGACAAAACTGTTCCAGCAACTTTTGTGCCTTCCGATAATAGGGTAGAAGTTCTTCTTTCCTTACTTCGAATTCTGTTGTCAACTGATTTATAATCAATTTAGAATCTCTGAAGATATGCAATAATTTTATTTCCATTTGCTGGGCTATTTCCATTCCGATGATAAGAGCTCTGTGTTCAGCTTCATTGTTTGTGCACGCGGTGCCCAATGTGAAGGAATATGGCAATAAATCGCTTTGAGGTGTAATGAATATTATTCCTGCCCCCGCTCCCGACATTCGAGCAGCACCATCAAAATACATTTGCCAAAGATTCTGAGATTCAGCCAACATAACCTGTTCATCTGGAAATTCGTCATTGATTTCCTCACTTTTTGCTATAGGATGTGATGCGAGGAAGTCTGTCATAGCTTGTCCTTTTACTGCTTTCGCCGGTTTATATGAAATAGTATATTCTGATAGCAATAACATCCACTTGGCTAATCTTCCCGACAACATTGGCCTGGTCATCAAAAATTTTATCGGATCTGCTCTTGAGATCAGAGTTATATCATGGGAGAGACAATAATGCCTCAACTTTTGTACAGCGAATATCAGCGCCAAACACTCTTTTTCGATCGAGGAATAATTGCATTCTGCCCCCATCAATGTTCGGCTTAGATAATAAAGAGTAGTCTCTTTTCCGGCTTCATTTACCTATGCTAATAAAGCACCCAAAGAATTTGTAGCTGCAGATGTATATAAGATAAGTGGCTTACCTTTCACTGGAGCTGTTAACACCGGCGGCTGTTTCAATAATTCCTTGATTGAGTCAAATGCATTTTGACAGGCGTGATCCCATACAAATTCTGTATCTTTCTTCATTAACCGAGAAAATGGCTGACACCTTCCTGTGAGGTTTGAAATGAAACGGCGAATGTATGCCAATTTTCCTTGTAAGCTTTTTAATTCCTTCAACGTCGTTAGTGGTGGCATATTTTGAATAGCCTTAATTTTTTTCTGGATCAATCTCGATCCCTCTGTGTCGTACAACAAAGCTGAGGAATTTGCCAGACGATACTCCAAATGCACACTTAGCAGGGTTTATCTTTAGTTGCTTCTTTCTGAGACGACGGAAGACTGATGCTAAATGTTCGCGGTGTTCTTGATGATCTCCCGACCTGACCACCAAGTCATCAACATAGCATTCGACATGTTTATGCATCATATCTTGAAAAATGTTTTTCATCGCCCTTTGATATGTTGCCGCAGCATTTTTAAGACCGAAAGGCATAATTTTATAACAATAAATTCAAGCGGCGTTCTGAAAGCCATTGTCTCTTCGTCTTCGGGTGCCATCCTGATTTGATTATAACCCGCGTATCCATCCATAAAGGACATAATAGCATACTGAGTAGTGCTATCAATTAATAATTCTGTTATCGGGAGAGGGAAGTCATCCTTTGGACATGCTTCATTCAGATCTCTGAAGTCAATGCATACTCTAATCTGCCCATTCTTCTTTTTCACCGGAACAATGTTTGATATCCATTTGGGATATTTAACTTCTCTGACGAACCCAACCTTTATTAGTTTATTTACTTCTTTTTCGATTAATGGAATCAGGTCTGGGTGGAATCGCCTTTGTGCTTGCTTTACTGGTTTCTTTTCTTTGGAAATATTTAATCGTTGCATTGCTAAGAGGGTTCCAATCCTGGCATTTCTTCATATGTCCAAGCGAAGACATCTTTATTTTCTCTGAGAAGTTGGCCATATTTCTCAAATTCCTTATCTGAAAGACTAACGCTGATGAATGTGTTCCTTGGCTCTTCTGCTGTTCCCAAATTTATTTCTCGCAAGCCATCTATCGTCGGCTGCCCCCCGTCTTCTATTTGTCTTGGAGCGGTTTCAGGACACTCGACTAGCTTAACATTTTGTTCTGACATTTGTTCGGTTGGAGTCATATTTACTGATACCATATTTACTGATGATTCTGCTCCTAATCCTTGGAATTTTCTCCGTTTTTCTTGATTAACTCGAGAGGGATTTGAATTCCTTTCCCATGATTCAGTCCAGTGGGCTTGTCACAATCAAAACCCATATTTCTCATGATTTTCTTGCTTACTGCACTGTATTTTCTCAAATTCTGCGGTGCTAACTCTCCGTGATATATATTGCTTGTGTTTTCATTCTTCACCTCTGCTGCAACGTGGAACTTTATTGCTTCAGGATATTTAGCACTGGCTCTGACTTGAAATGTGCCTGGGGCGGCTGCAAATGGCTTACATCTTTCGATATTGGGTAAGGGCATCGTGTAATTGGACTGTAAGACTTTCAACTGTTCTGTCGACAACAATGTCAACGGTGGTTGTCCCGGTTGTCTCAGGCGCTTTGGTACAAAATAGAACTTTTTCCTTGCTTCTGTAGTCTCAGGAGATTCCGCCCTTTCTTCTCTAGCTTTATTTATTTGGACATCTTTCAAGACTCTCTTTCCATCATCATTTCCCGCTTCTTTGGAGAAACATTTATAATAGCTAGCATCCGCAAAGAAAGACTCAGCTTCTGTATATGGTTTCGCATCAGCCATTACTTTACACTGCATTCCATCCTTATAGTATTTGAAACATTGGTGTAGAGTAGAAGGTACAATATTGTACTGATGTATCCATGGCCTGCCTAAGAGAGGGTTATATGTCGTCACAGCATTTATAACATGACATACAACAGTAGTAATTAGTTCTCCCACTTCCAATATTACTGTAATTTTACCGAGTGCGCGTTGTCCATCTTGATTAAACCGTTGTATCATCATTCCGCTGGGGCGCAAATCTGAACGGCGGTAACCCAATTTAGTGATCATGGAAAGTGGCAAAAGATTCACTGCTGACCCATTGTCTATGATGATTCGTTTTATCTTCTTTTCGCAAATGTACCCTTCTATCATCAATGGCCTGTTATGTTCTGTTTCACCAATTAAGTCATCATCAGAGAAAGATATTACTGGTAGACAATCCACCTTTTCCTTGCTTCTTTCATTCTTCATTTCTGTCAGTAAAGTTTCTCTCACATCGTGATCAGACAGTGCTTGAATCAAACTCTGTCGAAACTCTTCTGATAACTTGAGCGCATCATAAATACTCAAACGTGCCGATATACCTTTCAAGTGACTAACTACATCGTAAGCCACTTTCGTCGCTGTATCTTCATTTCTACTTCTATCCTTGATGTTCTGTCTTTCAGTCACTTCTTTCCTTATAATTTCTGCTTTTTGCTTTACCGGACTTGTTATCTGCTTCCCCGATCGCAACGTAATCATTGTCGCATCTCTTATCGGCCTTCGGTCTCCCTTCTCTCTCATTTTCCGAGTCTTTTCTTGAATTGACAATACATTTACTGTCGCCCTTGTATTCTTTTCTTTGCTTTCGCTGGTTATTATATCTCCTCTATTTATCATTCGCTGTATAATGCACTTTAACGTGTAACAATTTTCTGTCGGATGTCCCACTAAGCGATGATAACGGCAAAAGTTTCTTTCTCGAGTTCTCGTCACATCTTCAGGGTGTTTCGGTTCCGGTAATTCCAGGGTACCTGCTTTTAACAATTGTTGCATCATAGGCACCACGTCCTCTTTATCAAACTCAAATCTTTCATGAGAATCGAGCATTCTGAGCTTTTTTCCACCGTATCTGTCCCTTGATTAATTCCAGTTTTCTCTTCCTTCCGGCCTTTTGTCTCTTGAGCCCTCCTCTTGATTTTTCTTATCCCGATCGATGGTGTTGACGGTTGTCCTGCCAGGTATTCTTCTGACAGTTTCATGATGAAATGCTGGCATTTACGGGTCATTAATTCCAATGCATGGGCTTTGGTAGCCAAATCGCGAAAGTTTCTGATATCAGCGCTGGTGAGTCCGAAAGCAATTCCTGTTTCCATAGAGTTCAGACACATTTTGACTTGTTCCTTTTCTTCCGGCAACTGCCTACACGATGCCCCCAGTGTCTTCCATCTGTCTATGAATTTTTCAACTGGTTCTCCTTCTCGCTGTCGTACTGAAGCTAATTCTGTGATACTAACATCGTGTTCTGATGAGAAGAAGTTTGACATGAAAGCATCTTGCATTTCTTCCCATGTGCGTATAGATCCTGGTGCTAAATTTGAATACCACCTGAAAGCTTTACTTGTCAACGATGATCCAAATAAGCGTAAACAGTATTGAGGTATTGTGGAGAAGTTTCCCATGCTGGTGATGAAATGCATCAGGTGATCCTTCCCCATTAAATTTCTGGAAATCTGGATGCTTAAAATTGGCTGGAAACAGAACATCCTCTACCTCTCTCGGGTAGGGTGTTCGGTATCTGAAACGACCGGTATTCGCTCCCTCCCTTTCTATTCTGACTGCTTCTTCGACGACTTGTCTTACATCATCTTGTGTTATAGCCCTTGTTGCTGGAACTGATCCTCGCGATCCTATCTCCTGCGGACGAGAGCCTTCAGGTTGGTTCTCTTGTCCATTCGTTGCTCCCATCATGGGTGGAGCCACTATCTGGGCTACATTATGTGCCAGAGTTGCCAGAGCTTCTCTGAGGTTCCGGCATTCATCCATTAGCACTCTTTGTGCCTCTGTCATTTGATCAACACGTTCTTCAGTAGATGGCCTATTTCCTTGACCCGTCTCTGCCATATATACTGCGGCCTCTTGACTGTTTGTCGAAGCTGTTTTTTGAGTAAAACGAGAGTATGTTGACGTAACAGGACTTATAAAGAGGGGAGACATTGGAGTCTCGTTTGATTCTTGTGTACTTCCTGTGCTTTTAACCGATCGAGGTGATACAGTTATGGGCGAGCTTGTTTGAGGTGACACAGGCATCGGTGATCCTATCATCAGTGCTTTGCCTTTCTGCGATTCTGTCCATTAGGTCTTTGGAGCGACTAAAGCTGGAAAATCGTGCAACGAGAACTGCGAAGCAGCTTGTTCAGGATAAATCGCCGGAGGAGCGAGCTCAGGTTTTCTTCTAGCTATACTACGCGTGATCGGTCCCTCAGTTCTTGGTACAAGTAATTCGCCTTGCGGTTCTTTAAGGTCTTTGCTTTTGTCTTCTTGGACAGGACCAAAGTCCAATTCTCATCACTTTCTTGTGGTTGAGGTGAGACGGAAATAACTCCCACTGTTACTTGAGTCGCTTTGCGCCTGCTTGTAGTGCGTGCTTTCGTATGCTCAGGAGTTTGGCTCGGCGCATATTCAATTACAAATCCAGTAGCGGTGAATCGGAAGTTCACTTTTCTCGCAACGTTAGCCATTAGCAATGTAGTGTGATTGAATTTGGGTACCTTCAATAACAAAACATTCATGAAATTAGTATATGGAAGACTAAGTAAACTATCTTAGAGATGAAGGGGAGGATGTTCCCACTGAGAGTCGCCATTTTGACATCTTCCAGACGCCAAAAAACAGTAATGAGAGTCTTGCAACTTTCCCAATGTTAGTGTTAAATAAGATATGAATGATCCCCAGCAGAGTCGCCATTTTGTTTCGTCAAGAAAACAAAAGTATTTGATTTGGGATTATCTTATTCAAACATAACAATGAAATAGTTACAGAAACAATCATCACAATTTATTGATTCTGAATTCATTTACATCCTCAAGGATCCCTTGATTCTAAAATAGTTTACAAAGAATTCATTGCAAGTTACAATTATAACAGTAGAATATAAATTTTGACAGCATAACAGCGCTGATTTTAATCATCTCCTATGACTTAGGAGGAATAGACAAGTCAACTAATTAATCTTCAAAAGAATAGAGATTTCGGCAGCATTTCAGTGCTATTCTGGTCATCTCCTGAAACTTAGGAGGAATACGCCTTTTCGTCGATGATTCTTCCCTTCCTCTTGAACAAAAAGAACTTGAAGATTTGAAGACTTTAGCCATTCCTGCAGCATATCAGCCCATTGCTGTTATAGACTGTCCAACAGTCGGTTTACGTGAGTCCGCGCAAACTATATGCTTTGCGCGGGTCCGCGCAAACTACAGGAGCCCGATGCTCCTTTGCGCGAGTCTGCGCAAACTACAGGAGCCCAATGCTCCTTTGCGCGAGTCTGCGCAAACTATATGAGCCCAATGCTCATTTGCACCTTCTGTCTTCTGTCTTCTTCTTCGTCTTTCTTCCACTCTGAAATCTTCCAACCCCTTTTGAGAGAAAGAACGGGGTATTTATAGACATCTTCACTGGTGTAAATCTCTATTCTGGTCGATATGGGACAAAATATCATCCAGCCATTTTTATATCTCTGCAAAACACTTTGCGCGGACTCGCGCAAACGACATGCTTTGCGCAGTCTCGCGCAATCTATTATTCCCGCGCAACCTGTCTTTACTGATCAACCCGCGCAACCCATTTGCTTTGCATGGTCCAGCGCAATCAATTCACTTTGCGCGGACCCGCGCAAAGTCATTTGTAAACTGATTTCTTTGATCTTCAAACTGATTTTCTTGATCTGTCCTTTCTTCAATGCTTTGCTTATTTTATGCTTCAACAATATGACTGATGGTTCAGTCACATTTGGTGATGGTAGCAATTGCAGGATTATTGGCCAAGGTACGGTTCAACTTTTTAACCTCCCTTTATTTGAGAATATTTTATATGTAGAAGGTTTAAAACACAACTTATTAAGCATATCTCAAATATGCGATAAAAATCATAGCGTAAAATTTTCTAACCTAGGGTGTGAAATTTTAAATAAAAATGGTTCTGTAATATTAACAGGTCGCAGAACTTCTGAAAACTTTTATATTGTAAGTGACTCTAGCTCATCTAATTTATCGCGTTACATGGTCCATACCGATGAGACTGAGTTATGGCATAAACGCCTTGGACAAGTACACTACCGTAACTTGTATAGATTGAGCAAAAGAGAGTTAGTAAGAGGCCTACCCAAAATACAAAAAATAGATAAAATATGTTATGAATGCCAGATTGGCAAGCAAACTAGGAGTTCTCACAAAAAAGTGGACTTCAATGCCATATCTAAACCGCTCGAACTCCTCCGTATGGATCTTATTGGACCAACTAGAATGGAGAGTCGAGGTGGCAAAAAGTATATTCTGGTAATCGTTGATGACTGTACCAGATATACTTGGATGGTCTTCTTAAGAGACAAATCAGAAACTTTCGATGAAGTTAAAAGGATACTTAGTCCAAACTGAAAAAGAAACTCAAGTCTGTAAGAGTCAGCCTATTGCTGTTATAGACTGTCCCACAGTCGGTTTGCGCAAGTCCGCGCAAACTATATGCTTTGCGCGGGTCCGCGCAAACTACAGGAGCCCAATACTCCTTTGCGCGAGTCTGTACAAACTACAGGAGCCCAATGCTCCTTTGCGCGAGTCCGCGCAAACTATATGAGCCCAATGCTCATTTGCACCTTCTGTCTTCTGTCTTCTTCTTCGTCTTTCTTCCACTCTGAAATCTTCCAACCCCTTTTGAGAGAAAGAACGGGGGTATTTATAGATATCTTCACTGGTGTAAATCTCTATTCTGGTCGATGTGGGACAAAATATCATCCAGCCATTTTTATATCTCTGCAAAACACTTTTGCGCGGACTCGCGCAAACGACATGCTTTGCGCGGTCTCGCGCAATCTTTCATTCCCGTGCAACCTGTCTTCACTGATCAACCCGCGCAACCCATTTACTTCGCGCGATCCAGCGTAATCTTTTCACTTTGCGCGGACTCGCGCAAAGTCATCTTTAACATGATTTCTTTAATCCTCAAACTGATTTTCTTGATCTTTCCTTTCTTCATTTCTTTGCTTATTTTATGCCTCAACACTCTCACAAAAAGGTGAACTCCAATACCACATCTAGACCACTCGAGCTTCTCCACATGGATCTTATAGGACCAACCAGAATGGAAAGTCGAGGTGGCAAAAATATAACTTGGTCATCGTAGATGATTATACAAGATACACTTGGGTTTCATTTTTAAGAGACAAATCAGAAACCCTTGATGAAGTGAAAAAGATTATTAAACGGATCCAAACTGAAAAATGTTCTCAAGTTAGTAAGATCCGAAGTGATCATGGATCCGAGTTTGAAAATAGCGGTTTTGAGAAACTCTGTAGCGATCAGGGAATATCACATGAATTCTCTACACCCAAAACTCCACAACAAATGGTATTGTGGAAAGGAAAATAGAGTGCTCCAAGAAATGGGAAATGTTATGTTGAATAGCATGAAGCTTCCTAGAAATTTATGGGCTGAAGCAGTGAATACCGCCTGCTACATTATTAACCATATTTATATTTGCAAATCTAATAATAAAACGGCTTATGAAATGTGGTTTGCGAAAAAGCCTACTGTCAAATATTTTCGAGTTTTTGGCAGAAGTGCTATATTTTACGTGACCGTAAAAATTTGGGAAAATTCGAAACTAAAAGTGATGAAGGGATCTTTTTAGGATACTCTTTAAACAGTCGTGCATATCGTGTTCTGAACAACAGGACCAGTGTGATTCAAGAGTCAATAAATGTAGTAATTGACGATCGCTTCAATACACCTGCCCCTAGTTCAGATAATGATGAAGCTCCTATATTTGAAAAACTAGATACTTCATTAAGTGAAACTAATTCTGAATTAAGGACTATCAAAGATCATCCAACCTCTCAAATACTTGGAAACCCTCTCACTGTAGACAATTAGAAGACATATGTAACTACGTATGCTTTGCATCCTAGATAGAACCGATTGACGTAAAAGAAGCGCTTTCTGATGAAAACTGGATAGTAGCAATGCAGGAAGAACTTAATCAATTTGTTCGTAATGATGTCTGGTATCTTGTTCCTAGACCTAAAGATAAACATTATAGGGAACTAAGTGGATTTTCAAAAATAAGTCTGATGAACATGGAAATATCATTCGAAACAAGGCAAGACTGGTTGTGCAAGGGTACACGCAAATTGAAGGGATCGATTATGATGAATCTGTAACGACCCGTAATTTCCGTACTTTGGCTCGAGTACCACTCGACCAGAAATCAATTAGGATTTAATCCTTTAGAAAATTAACAAAGTTAACTAAGTGCAAAACTCAATTAGCCATGAAATCCGTTGGAATCGCTTTAAATACGATCTGCAAGACCCAAAACTTGCAAAATCATTGACTCTAGGTTACCCTAAAGTTTAGGATCAAACTCATTACCCGGCTACTCTCGGAATGACTTGAAACTTCGTATCAGGTCTAGACCACACATCGGAAGTCCGATTAACACGAAGTAAGGAACTAGGACCGCCTCACTGGCTTGACAACCACCTCAGAAATCAGGTCCAGTCGATGTCCCACGACCATCGCTTGAGTCTGGAGCGAGGGAGTGTGAAAACCACTCTTTTTCTTCAAAATAATATCTTGAATAGTGATCTGGCACCACTCGCTTGCGGATCAGTATTAAGCAACCAGACCGTCAGAATCAGACCAAATTACACACCCTCGGATCAGGAAAATTTCAGGAACATTTACATGTACTTGGAATTTCGGATCGTGGCCCACTGACCGTTGAACTGAGAATGGTCCGCCACGTGTGATCTGGGAACCCGACCGAGATGAAATCGTAATCCCCACGTAGATCCATGAGTTGTGAGCTTAAGTCTGACGTTTGGCTCAAGGAGGGCCACCAGAAACCCTCTTTTGAGCTGGAACATGGCCGAAATGCTTATAATAGAAGTAACCTTTGAACCTGAGTCTATCATGAAGAGGTTTTAGGCTATATAAGGGCCTTAGAACAGCCCCTCTCACAGCCATACGAATTTGGGATAAAACCCTAGAGAGAAAAAGGGAGAGAAAGCTGGGGATTTGTGGGAGCACCTTCCTCCTACTGCTTTCGATCATCACACGGGCTGCACCGGCTCTTTTCCAGACACTTTTCCCAGACACTGGCGATACCCACTCCGTTTTAAGTGTGAGAAACCCTAACCCTAGATCTGTTTGAGGTGTATAGGCTATAGGTTATGAAATAGCTAACCGATTTCACTCTTTAGGCTAGAAAACTCCCGAATACGGAAGCTCATCAAACCTTGCTGATCCGTTGAGATTCCAAGGAGCAAGGTGAGGACTTTAGGTGTATAGGTTACATTTTTCAACGCTTTCAATGTCAGATAATGATAGATTCATGATCTGCATGCAATTACACATGTACAAAGTGCTTTCCGTTTTCTGTTTCGATTAAAGTTGTAGAATATGGAATTTCACATACTCTAGGTATACGTAGAAATACCGTATACGTATTTTTTTTGGAAAAGTGTTTGATATGTTTATTTGATGTATGGTCATACGATATATGGATAAAATACTTGTTTGGCGAAAGGAATCGCCGAAATACATGTTTGCTTATAAACACTAGGTATGTTGAAATTGTGTGTTCTCGAAATACCGTATATGTATAAATTTTGGAAATGCAATTGTCATGATTAATTGCTGTATGATTATGATATACATGGATAAAATACTCGCTTGGCGAAAGGATAGCCCTAATACATATTTTTACTACATACGTCATGTATGTTGAAATAGTGTACTCTAAGTGTTTGTGTAAATACTTGTGAGTGTAATGCTTAGTTGTTAGTACCGTAGGTCGGTGTGAGATGGAATTCTCGACTTCCTTAGAGACTGTAAGATTCCCTCCATGTGGTTGTTTACTCTAACACATCACTTATGATGTATATGTATTTGTATCCCTAGTTGTATAGTACTCTATAACATGCTTTACAACATGCTTTATATCATGCTTTATAACATGCTTTATGACATGCCTACTAGCATGCTTGTATTATTTTGTTTATCATGCTTTACTCCACATGCTACGGATGAGAATGATTGAGTTTGGGACTATGTCTATAGTCCAGACATTCGGTACCAGACTTGAGGTTGTGGCTGAGATTCATGTCGCCACAAGGGTGTGTCTGACGAACCCGAGTCGTACTTCGGTTAGCGATAGTGGTTGGCCACATGGAGTGCTTTTGCACTTCATATTGCCAACTTGTGTGCGCTCGAGCTAGTCAGGCTCGCCAAGTAACCCGATATGTCGGATGAGTGTTCCCATGTTTGGTCATTACTGCTTGAACCTAGGGTACCAAACTTACCAGTAGCACCCCGTTAACCATGGTACCCCCGATCCGTCTAAGACTCATGAGCCAGACATGGTGGTATGGGACACCGTGCCGAGCTGTCGGCCTATGCTGGGGCCAAGTGCCTCCCCATAGTGACCATTGAGCAAACCCAACTCGTGAGCAAATACGGTGGTATGGGACACTGTATTCAAGCTGTCGATACATACGGCGAGAGTCGAGTACGGTGAGACCTGTACTCGTGCTGACGGGCGACGAGTCTTCTGTAGTGTCTTCGAGTATACTCCAAGGTCTGTGATTGGCGACGAGCCCTTCACAGCAACTAGAGTATGAGTTGAGCTGAGTACGGTGAACCTGTATTCGAGCTGACGGCCAGCGATTGAGCCGAGTACGGTGAGACTTGTACTCGAGCTGACGGTCAGCAATTGAGCCGCATACGGTGAGATCTGTATCCGTGCTGACGGGTGACGAGCCCTTCGCGATGCCTTCGCGATGCCTCTCGAACCATAATACCGTATGAGATTAACTAGGATTGACGACCCTAGAATGGATCATGTTTGGGAATGATACAAGGGAGGTACCTTAGTTTCCCAATACTGTTGTTTGAAATGGACTAATAATAACTCGGTAATCATGCTCATCATCGCACCGTATGTGCCTAGTAGACGTGGAGCACTGAGGGAGGTATGCATTCGCGAACGTAAGATGATGTCGCATGAGGGTGGTTTGGCAAGGGCATACATCATCATGTCATTTCATACTTGCATTTAATAAGAGTAGTTAAACTTGATTGATAGTACTGCTTTATCATTACTCCTTGATTGAATTGATAATATGTTAACCTATGCTTTATTGTTCCACTGAGTTAGCTACTCACTCCTACGTTACGGGACGGTGTTGTACACACCAACCAGACTCTGTCACAGGTATAGACGGCGTGTCGGTTCAGGAGCCGGAGCCCGATTTCGACGAGGACCAGGATGAGTTCTCATTTATGCAGTACTCTAACGGCTTTGCTTAGGCCGACTGCATCGCGGGGATTTCAGGACTCATCTTTTAGATTGTATTTTGATTTTTGATTCAGAAACAATACATGTATATGGGTACTCAGTTAGTGTTCATACTCTGATGTTCATAAAAATTTTGTTTCTTTACATACCTTATATATACAATTTCAGTCTTCCGCTTGCCTTTATACAATTGAACTGGAGTATGAATTACTATTTTGGTATAATCTCACTCATGTTTATTGCTCTAACTCAGACAACATTTAACCATCATTAATTATGTTGCATAAGTGATGCGTTGGAACTCGGGAGTTGAGTTCATACTCGACCCCCGAATTTCAGGGCGTTACAAGTTGGTATCAGAGCATGATTTTGATTAAACCGGACCTGAGTTATATTCCCACGATGTCCACTGACGCATTTCAACTTAGGAGGGTGCGCAAAAACATAGAAACAGTCTTAGGGTTTCCCGGTTTCGCCGTTCAGCGAAGTTCATTGAAAATGGACATTTTGATCGAGTTCGTACTCGATCCCGACCACACATATGGGTCCCAGACCGCTTCTAAACCGTCTATTGACGTGTCTAGATCACAATACACCTTACTCAGGCAGTCAAAAACCTACAAAAGTTAGCGTGTGTTCAGGAGTGCCCGAAAGTGCCCGAAATAGAGCAAATCGGGGTCGGAGGCCTACCCACGCTGATCCAAGGGTACCCAAGGTGGGACCCAGATATTTTTGGGGCCCAGGGAGCTGTACGAACAGGGCCATGGAGCCCCTTTTCCAAAATTCAAAAAATTTTTGGCGAGGCCTCGTCGACTTTTGGGTTGGGCTGGCCCAGCAGCCTGGGCCGGTCGAGTTTGGGGGTCCCTACAAGCCCCTGCCCTAGCTCCCGTCCTAAATCTATTTCAAAAAATCCCCCTTCCTTCACAACCCCCTCCCTTGGCCATTTTTCCCTCCTACCTTGCTTGCCCCTCTCTTGCAAATCGTCTCTCCACCCCTCTCTCTACCAATTTCGACCCACATCCCACCTCCCTCCGTCGTGGAGTGCTGCCCCTTTTTCCATTTCCTCTCTCGTTTCACTCTTTTGGCCCCCTACACGTTGTTGGAGGTCCCAAAAACTGTGGGAGCTATCTCCCCACTGTCCTTCCCATTTCCTTCTTCATTTCCCTACATTTTTCACCCTCCCACGTCTGTTGGGTCAGCTGATCGTGGAGAACTTGGAGAATCAGCCCCTCTTCCCCTATTTCATCATTTTTCCATGGCCCTTTTTGGTGTTGTGGCGGCCTTTTTCTCCATCTCCACCATCCTCTCTCTGATGGGCAAGAGAAAGAGTGCCACTGATGAGGCCGGGCCTAGTCGCCCTACACGATCGAGGTGACCGCGAGGCGCCGCCGCTAGCTCGAGCTTTGCCCAAGAGTTTCGCACGAAGCGGGACCTTGATCCCCGGATCCCTGCCGAACGGGTGCAGTTGGCGGCGCTACCTCATGGAGTCTATGAGGACCGCAGAGTTCTTTTCGAAGCCCAGGTGGACGGTCGGCTATTTGGGGAGTATTATTTGTTTGAGCAAGTGGAGGCGGCCCTCTGGGGTCCGTTATTTGAGGTCAGGGGTCGCGCAAATTTCGGCACTGTCAGAGCCTTCTACGCCAACATTCGCGAGCCTTCACTGGACCCTTTGCAATTCCGGCTCATAGTTGGGGTGGATCTGTTCGTCAACGTTGATGTGAGGATGATCGCGCGGCTTATGAATATGCCCCTTGGTGATGTACAATGCTAGCGAGCTGAATTTGGTGACTGCTCGTGAAAGGAATCGTCGCACCTGAACCTTTGTGGTGGCCGACTAGCTGAATGGCAGCCGAACAAAAGCCTGCTAGCGTCCCACATGTCTGAAGACTTCTTCCGCCTACTACATCCACATCTTCACATACAATCTCTACCCCAGACATAGTAATCGCAACGAGTGCACGCGCCTTATGGTTGATTTTCTGTATCAAGTGGGGCAGCGGTGAAATTTTTGTGTGTACCCACTTTCGTGTTGCGACAGATTGTGATGTTACACGCTCCACCAGGAGCTCTGATTCGTTTCCGTTCGGCCGACTCATATGCAGGATTGCATAGGAGTATGGCTATAGTCTGGGGGCGGAATGTCAGTACCGGTCCATCAGATTGACAAGAATACTCTCAAACAGATGAAGCTTGGGGCACAGCGACA